>LOND01002988.1:31827-45066 GCA_014220965.1 Paragonimus kellicotti | reverse complement strand
CAGAATCATAGATATTGGAAACCAGATTTAGCCATCATGTGATCTAACTACGGCTACATGAGCGGTGTACAATACGGTTATATTCAATGAAGAATACTGGTTACTGCGATTGGCGCATACAGAAGATGCCGCAAATACGCAAAATAGATTAAGCGGCCCAGTGTCTCAACTTCAATTATATGCACGCAATTCCTTTCTGAAAGTTTGCAGTTGGGAAGATTAGCTCTATATACATAGGCGATAGCAATCAAAGTAACCGGGGTTCGGCAAGTTCAATATTGGACGCACACGCTAACAAATTAATCAAGCAGTAAAACATATCAGCCTGAATCATCCATATGCTGGGAAGGCAATGCAAAAAAATTTGGGTGAATTCGTGCGGATTTGTGGTCTGTTAAACGGACGGTTGCCATCAGAGGTCGACGAAGTGGCAATGAGAAGCCCACCGGGCCTATTTCTGGTCGATACTTTCAGGACGAAACTGGAACGTGAAGTCCCAGAAGTAATCAGTCAGGTTGTTCTTACAGTAGATAACTGAATGGTGTACTGTTAGTCGTTGAAGAACAAGACTGACTTCTGACTAGGCTTAACCCAATCCATACCACCATTCATTTCATGTATGAATATGGAAAAGATAATTCAATTACGTTTTCCGATGTGTTAGTCATCAAAACGCCTGATGGAACAATGAGGTGTGCAGTATAGTGGAAATCGAAATGGATCGGAGGGTATCTTAAATTCTTCAGCTTAACACCGGTGCGGCATATACGCTATCTAGTTCGAACTCTGTTCCATATAACCAAAAAGATATGATCGGTTGAAACGAAAGAGGAATAACTGGGGTTACCGAAAGAAGTGCAGCGTTCAAATAGCAATCCAGAAACGTTGATCAATTACGCCTCCAAAGAGGCAAACTTAAGAATAAACTTAAGAATAGAGTTTGCCGGGTTATCCTGAAAAGGCGAGAACTAATGGAGGGTTGAAACGTGGTCTTAGATTCGATTTGCATTGGACATATTACGTCATCCAGCTGCGTCTCATTGCGCGCACTAGAAGCATATCCTTGTCACCAATCAAGAGACCCGAATCTGTTTCCTATAACCAGTCACTGTACCATTCTTTCCGTCACAACGAGACTGGACCTTGACGTGGTGTGACGGCTTGCGCATCTCGATGACCTATTGGGCTAAACTGGACGGTGTGATCACCACATCGATAGAGTCACTCATTGCCCAGGAGGCAAGTGCTTAGAGGTCTGACAAACCCAGTCTCCTGGTCCTCCAGGTTGGGGTTGGAAGAAGGTTGGCATCTTTTTCCGGAAAAAGTACCAGTTCTGGTACATTGCCACCCAACCGCTGCCTTGCGGTACAGGCTTTTGAGCCAAAGGCTTTGGTTGAGAACCCTAATCGTTCTCCTGTCTAGGTCTGGGCGTCCTGGCAGTATCTCAGCCCACACACAACCATGAATAGTTCACAAAAAAACAATAAATAAACAATAATTAGAAAAAAAAAATACTAGAAAACCATAATCATCATCGGCGCTCGCGTATGAAACGGGTCGCCCTATCTGCTGCATACAGTCAGGAGGTTGATAGGCGAAAACATGCATAATGTGACACTGCCCATCGCCTTCCGTCCCACTGTCCTATCAGATTTAGCTCTCGGGCCCCTTCCCACCTCCATTTCTGATAATTACTCTACAGGTCCCACAACAGATGTAGCTAACTGTAGTAACAGCTGAGCCGGTAAGTTCCGTCTCTTGCCTTTCAGCTTCAGGCCTCCCTCGTCCCTTGCTTAGACCTAGAACGCGAATTAATATAGGTGCCATTCAACGTTCGCACGCTAAAAACAGATAGGTCAGCAAGCGGCTCTAGCACGAACGCTAGACTCGTTGCACGTTGATGTCTGCTGTATCTCGGAGACTAGAATCCATGACAGTAGTCAACGTATGAAACTAACAGCACCCGCATTGTCTACCGGATACTGGTTATACACTTCGGGCGACTCCACAGCCGCTGTTACAGGTCAGGCTGGGGTAGGTATTAGTTCTCCATCGAACGCCCGGTCGCAGCCGCATTGATAGATTGATTCTTGTAACGCGTAGACTATTTGTGCCGCTCGACTTAAGCAGGTTCTCGTAAAACCAGCTGTAGACGCAAAGACTTTCATAGAAATTTGTATTGCATTGTGTCGGCTTTAATGTCCTACTGACTGTAATGAAATCGGCGTCAAGGACGCATTTTACTCGGATCTGGCCACTCTCCTTCGGTCGACACGTGGCTCTGACATAGTCGTTTTGCGGAGATATGAATCCAGTCGGTCGCCTTTTGGTGGAAGCCGAATCTCGTTAAGAGGTGGTAGGTTTGGGATAGCATCACATCGCTCGGATAATGGTGGGCGATTGTTGCAGCTATGCGCTGAGCATAATCTATTTTTAGCCAGTACTGGTTTTAGGCATCGTGCACGTCAATGCTATACTTGGCGCCCGCCTTCTCCGAATCAGGCCTGGTCTCAGATAGACCACATAGCCGTTAGTTATAGGTGGCGGGGTTCCATTCAAGACCTGTCGTTGCTTAATTGGAGCTCACCGTACTTGGATTCAGATCATGCGTTGGTACGTTGTCGTTTTGTTCTTACTTTTTCTGGGCAACGACCTCTCCGGCGGCAACGGTTAGCTGTTGAGAAACTGGCTTTACCATCGTAGAGAATCATTACAAGAAAACCAACTTAGAAAGCTGCCTCCTTATGTGGTAGCTCACTCTGAAGATCCGAGTAATGCTGACTTCAATATCTCACAAAGCCATTCAGAATAGCAGGTAGTGTGAGCTTGCGCACAGGGGTTACCTGGGTAGCAACATTGGATTTCAGACAGACAGCCCTGGAGTTATTGGAAGCCAGACGGAGGGTTCCTCCTGGTAGTTTCACACAACAAGTCTAGAAGAGATATCCGTAGGAAACTGAAACGTAGTCTAAAGGCTGATCGTGAGGGCTTGTTGTGGAAAAGGTTGAAGGAAATGAAACCGCCTTTGCCTCAGGACATAGTAGTGGTAAACTTGTTTTAAGCTGATATCGCGGCCACCAGGGTCCCAGTGCGACCGGTCGGTCGTTAAGCTAGTCAGCGAAGGTAGATGTATACACTAGAGTCTGTGTAATTAAGTTCCAGAAGGTTGGGAGCGATGTGGGCGGAATACTTGGGTCATTTAGTGGCCTGCTGGCATCCTATTGCGTTGCCACACCGACAACTTGGAGGTTAAGCACCCTGGTCGGTAAGACTTTGGAATCCACCCACTGAGACTGAGGTTCGCAATTGCCTTTCGGCTCTCAATCGTAATAGGGCTGCTGGCCCAGATGATCTCGTGCCGGCACTTTTCAAAGAAGGTGGCGAGGCGTTAGTAGAGGCATTGACTCAGTTGTTTCAACTTGTCTGGACGACGGAGACCATCCCTCCGTGCTGGGGTCTCGATAATAGTTCCCATATTTAAGAAAGGATCCCGCGGCTCTTGCGAAAACCATAGAGGGATTAGTTTGACCCCAGTCATTTCAAGGGTTCTAGCATCCATTATACTTCGTCGACTCACTCCAGTTCGGGAAGTAAACATTAGGGAAGAACAGGCTGGGTTTCGCCCTGGGCGGGGTTGTATAGATCACATTTTCACCCTTCGCCAAATTCTGGAGCAGCGTCATGTGTACCGCCGGCCAACAATCGCCATATTCCTCGACTATAAAGGTGCGTTTGATTCAGTGGACCGATCTACTTTTAAGAGTCGCTTAGACTGTCAGGGGATGTTTACCGATCCTAGAGCTATGTAAACATACTGTCGGCGCTTGTATTCCCCGAAGAACTCTAGCTTGCAGTTAGTTTACGTGAACTGTGCTGACAGTTTCAAGCACCAGGAGCGCGTACGTAGGTAAGTGTGTCCCTTTCGCCATTTTTGGTTCATTGTCGTCATAAAGCTGACGAAATAATGGAGGAACGCTCTCCGCACCCTCAAATGATTATGCCTAGCGCGTGGACCTCCTACCTGGTGAAAGACTGACTGATCTTGATTATGCTGACGATAAGGTATTGCTGTTTGACAATTTTCAAGCGGCACAAACAACACTGGACGCTATTTCGCGTTCTGCTAAGTACTTCGGAATGCGCTTTGCAGCCTCAAAATGCAAAGTGCTTCTGCAAGATTGTTGTGATCACGTAGATTTAATGTTAGATAATGAAGTCATGGAGGTTGTTGACCGGTTTGTATACCTGGGAAGCTGCATCAGCGGTGGCGTCGGAGGTGTAGGGAATGAAATAGAAGCGCGTATTTCCAAGGCTAGGGCGGTGTTCGCTAATCTAAGACACCTATGGCGACAGAGAGGTATTTCCCTAAAGCTTAAGGGTCGTGTATATCAAACAACAGTGAGGGCCGTATTACTTTACGGCAGCGAAACCTGGCCACTCAGGGTAGAGGACGTGAACCGTCTCCAGGTATTTGACCACCGATGTCTGCGTTCAATCGCTCGTATCGGGTGGCACCAGCGAGTAAGCAACGAGGAGGTTAGGAAGCGGGTGTTTGGCACTGATTGTCAAACGAGTTCTCTTGTTCAGTCGCTACATTTGCACAGACTTAGATGGTTGGGTCATGTACTAAGGATGCCAGCTAGTCGTTTGCCACACCGAGCACTGTTTGCCGACGCTGCGGCCGACTGGCGCAAGGTGCGAGGTGGACAGATGATGACCTGGCGTAGACAAATGAAATCGTTCACGAAGGGTTAGTTAGATCACATGATGGCTAAATCTGGTTTCCAATATCTATGATTCTGTCACTGACTGTATGTCATGACTCGGCGAAGTCAGTTATGTGGAACAGATGAGATGTGAAAATTGGGCGGTTTAAACGTTGCTACAATGTACGGAAACTGAAGACGGCCATGGCTTGTTCACCAATAATGTGGAAACGTAGATTCGCTTTTGTAACTCGTTGGACCAATTGGTCTTCATCATTCATTTCATCTTTCGAGTTCCCATTTCCAGTAGTTTGTGTTTGACCCCCATACTCATTTGGTATACGCTTGCACAACCTTTCCTCTGAGGTTCGCCATCTGGATCCCTTAGTCTGCACATCTCGGTAGTTTTATCTAACGAACTCAATACAGCCATGGTGGATGACCAGTTTTCGAAGCTTGGATGTTGTTAAACAACGTGCTCATTTACATAACTTGCCTCTAATCGATTGGGCAACGCAGAATGTGGTCGTTATCCATCTCAGTGATACCACAGCTCGGTGTAATCCCGGAACTTCGAACACTTAGTTATGCACTAAGTCCCACCGTAGAGGTATTGCGCTGTAAGCCAACCCAAAGATATATCGACCCAGTGTTCAGTCCGCGATTATGTACCATTCATTTCTTTTCTGGCAATTTTTATCGAATGAATTTTTAGCTCTAAGTATAGGTTTGGTTAACCTGGTAATGTCCAACTCACATGCGACCTGATATACCGTATGATAACAGACACCATGGAATGTCAACTACTGAAGACCTAACCCAAGCCTGGGAACTGTCAATCTGTTGAAACTTAATTAAGAACGTACGCTGTTGCCGGAAACAGACCTCGCGATGACGGATTTTCTTGTCGACATTATCACATTGTCAAAGCCTATTCTCGGATAGTACAACTTCATCCTGTATTGCTATCTTCTAGCATTTTGTCCTTATCTGTTCTCCACTTTTCTGTACAACAGACGATGCTTGGGTTGATATGAAAAAAATGCCTGAATACCCGCAGTTAATGCGTGATTCTATCAATAAGAAAACCTACGGCAAATACGCTCTCGAAGGATATTTGGATGAAAAAAAGTTCAAAGTGGATGAAAGAGAATTAGCCTTGGTGAGTATTTCCCACAGAAGTAAAACATGGTTAAGCGTGCATGTACTAAACATATTGTCTTGTACAAAATTAAGCACTTAACACAGCTACGTTTTGATTATGTTTGTCCCCGAATTCACTCCAGAGGTAGTATTTGTAGGGTCCCTCAGAACCTTTGGATACGCACTCGATGATGTGAGTAGATTTGCCCACGACTGCCAGTAACTGAAGAATTTGTGTACGTCATTCGTGTAAATATGCGTTTCAGATGTTTGTACGTTTATTCAAGGAAGATGAAGCTTTTCAGCAAGGTAAAGACGTCATGTCTCACTAGTGTTATAGAACCTATGTGATTCAACTATATCCTGTCTTCTGATTGGTTTTTGTTCAATCCGCTCACATTGTTAACCACATAGGAACTGAGTTGGACGAACTACTACTCAAGCGTTTCTGTCGTATGCAAACAGTTGCTTTGGTCTGATGTTTCAACCTTCTTTTCCTGGCGGATGTCGTCCAGCCCACAGCTGCTGCATATGCATCGCTCCGGTCCCCAAAGCAAACAACCTAACTCTGGTATTCTCCCACAAGATACCAGTTGGCCCTTGAAATGCGCCTCCTCCAGCCTGTTTGTTCGACTAGTTTTGTAACATTGTGGTACTTATACCTGAGCGAAATCCTTACTTGTTGCACTGGTCCGAAATTCCTGTTCGACATTTACCAGTCTTTCCGCAACTTGACGTAGTCAAAGCATTCAGCCCAGCATAAGAGAACTTGACCGGCCGACGTGCATGGGTGTTGGGTGTTCTTCCACCTTTAGCACACCGACTTATCTAATCTTATCCCACGCAACAATCACGCCGTATAGCTCTGTTGCTCGGTCTCATCACGATCCTTGTTGGGTTTATCCACTGTCGCCGTTTTTGTTCATCATGACAACCGATAGTAATCGTTAGAATCATTGAAACGTTACTCGTTAGAGAAAGTTTATAACACATTTGTGAACACCTGACTGGGATAGACGGTGTTAAAAGGGCAAGAAAGAGTAAACAAGATCAAAATAAACGAACACTCGTTTTAGAACTACTAAGGATTACGGAAGCATGAATGACAACAAGGTTAAGTTAATTGAAATACGGAAAGAGAAATATGATCCGTGCATTATAGTCAGGCACGATACAAACGCACTTCAGAAGTTTACTAGCATGATGTGGTCTTCTCTCCCCCAAATAAAATTCCACTCCTCCCCACCCGAAATTTTCGGTAGTCACTGGTCAGCAGACCTCAGACTCAGTAGTCACGAAATGATTTCATATATAGCATCATGTTTAATGACGCCTATACCCGACAGATTTTAACCCCAGGGCGTTTCACCAGGTTAGGGCCCACGACTTTGGGACTACCGAAAGAAACGTTGTTTGCATTGCAGACGATTCATCTATTTTCTCTGTCTCAGCGCTAGACGTCAGAGTCAAGGATTCTTACTAAATGTAAGACTATGCCTCAGAGGATGCGGGGGCTGATGTAGCATTTTTACAAGCAGAGTAATCCCGCCTCTGATGTATCCATAGTACGCGGAGAACTGATCCAGTCTAAGCAGTCTTTCTGAATTAAAGATGAATGGAACGATGAAACACTCGTCGTTGTCCTACGTTACACTCTCAGACAGATGAATATTTTTCGCAGGGAGAGGTCGGCAAGGTTAAATATATAACTTACGATGAGGGCCTACCACTGAATTGACCATCAACAAGTAGCCTTCTGACTGAGGGATCTCAAAAAAACGAGGTTGCCATCCTAAGGGTCAAGTTGGTTTCTTCTGTCATCAAGACGCATTTAGGAGACTGATTGCAGTCTTCTGAAACGTTCATTCCTAGGTCTCGCTTGCCTCCCAAAAAGTAGTTAGCGCGCGACATTTGGATGGGATAAACAGATGCCGATGCGTTGTGCCTCTGCGATGCAAACTGTCAAGATCACTTAAACTTTTCCCTTTCAGTAATACCATCGGCTGTTCGCCACATTCCCCAATCGTCGCTTTAACAGTACCGGGGATCTTACCAACTGTGGTAGGTCAAGGATAAATAATAAGAACGACAGCGGACGTAAAAAGAAATCCTGAGGTACACCGCTAGTTCCAGTTGTACCAGTCAGTGAGTACGCCACTAAATTGTGTGTCAACCTCTTTTCCTTCGGATACTCTGAGCCTCGAGTGCAAAGTACGTGGACACCCTGCTGATGAGGTTCCATTCATGGAATTGTGTGGTTGACTGTCGAATGCTTTGGCGAAGTCTAGATTGACAACGTCTGCTTGTTTACTTCCACCAACGGCTTTAGTACATCTCTCTTTGACCTTATGTAGGATGATTGTTCATGAAAAGCCCTTTCTGGTTCCATGTTGATTGTTAGGAAGTAACGCGCGGTGTACAGCTGGTCGTGGATTATGCTTTCCAAGACTTTTGAACCAACAGATAATCAACAGTTGATCTTTGGTTGACAGAGTGATACGGTGTAGACCTTCCGGATCTTCGAAAGTATGTTCCGATCCAGGGAACGACCGAATAGCCTTACTTAATGATCCTGTCAGCTTTTCTACGCACCCTTTCAGTTACAACGGTGAAATAAGACCAAGACCAGGTGACTTGTTGTCAAGTCGCGTGTATAGCTTTGGAAACACGCCGTATTCATGATAGTTATGGTCGTTAGGTTATCAGGAGTACTACTCCTGGTGGCGATTGTTACGCTGCCTTGGTCGTTAACCAAAGCGCTATCATACTGAATTCCGAAAACGTCAGTCATCCTTAGATTAGAAAGCGGTAACGCTATTTTCATTACGCAGCTGTGGGATTGCAAGACGTCTTTTTGTGTTTTTGGCTACCCTGTTGTACAGTAGTTTCAAGTGAATGTCTATCTATTGACTTCAGTTAATACTCAAGTTTATTTTTTTCTTCCGCCGCCACTGTTACCCGATTGCGAGTACGATGATAATCGACTTGTGGCTGTACGTTACTCTCCAGTTTACGTGTACTCCAGGTGGACTTCTAGGAAGTGAACAACTTTTGTGCATTGCCTATTTTGTTTTCGTCGTCCATGTGGTTGCTTTACAGATACGTACTTATTGACAACTTTAGATACTATAGCCTCAATAAACTGCCAGGAGCCATTCAATAACAGACTGGTTTCAACTTCTCACCAATTTATATCACCTAGTCCCCGTGTCATGTGCTCCCATTTGGCCTGGCAGTAGTTCCCTATGAAACTGCGTAGACGTGGCACTAAGTGTATCAGCAGTAATGACCCCATTGTCACTGCGATCGACTGGGGGCGTCTATGCAGAAGTTACTAACCAACTGTGGCACACTGGTTAAGATGTAATTCAACTTAGCTGGTCTGTGCGATGCCTGTCAACGTGTAAAACCCCTAACAGCATATATGATCGCATCATTGTTGCCAGATGCGGGAAAATCTGAGTGAGAATGACTTTCGTTGGATTTAAAGTCAAGCTAGCGATAATTAAAGTCGCACACAAGTATGATTTTTCATAATCCTGTTAAGGGTGGCTTATGTTTGACATTATTCAACCGCTCGTTATTGCCTAGTAAAGAGGCTGCAGGATGATAGATTACACGAATCAGACTGGATGACTTGCCATTGACGTGCACAATGCACCATACGGCTTCAGGTTTGTTAAGAACCACTGAGTCATTATACCGCAGACGTTTTCAGTCGACGTCACTACCTTTTCGATGTTGACGATCCTGACGAAGTAGAGTAATTCCCAATAAACCCAGTTTTTCTTTCACCCCGTTTATGGGAATGGTCACAGTCCTTCTCGGATTACCGTTTTGCACCGGATCTCTACTGGTGTGTCCAGATAAGGACGAATCCGGTTGTGGAGTGTCGGTTTGAGTGTAAGTATCAAGAATCATTGTGAACTAGTTCGTCTTCGTTGACTTCTTCTTCACTTCAGGTTTCCGTAATAATTACGACGGCCGGTTTCTGTGGGTTGCAAGCTTCAAGGATCTCTTCCACGAGGGGAGCTACATTACTTTAATCACACTTGAGACTATTGGGGGTGGGTAATATATTCTTTTCAGTCTGTTTCCAAGAACACCTGTCTACAGGAACATCTTACAACTTCTTGGATACAGCTGTGCAACCATCAGTTTCACGGCAGTGTTCCTGACGGTTTCTTCTACGCTAACGGCCTAGTCTTTCTGGTATCTTAGTTAAAATCTTTCAACGACATACAGTCATCTAGTAGTAGCTGCATTGGAAGTCAGCACTGAAAGTATAAGGCTCATTGAAATTCATAGTGTGGTTACAGTCACACATGTCAAGGTATCCGCTCAATTCAGCCTAAACACAATCTACCCACTGTGCACCGCCGATGCAGTGACCAAACTGGGAGGACGCGTTCATCTGTGAAGCTAAGATGTTTATTAACCGTTGTCTGCAACTTCGTTTGGTGCTGGATAACATAACCCAAGCTCCACTGAAACCACCTTAGCGTTTCCACTTTTTGAAGCGTCTGATTGAAACGATGGTCCAGTTATTTCAGGAAATTAAGTGACGCCCGTCGGAAGTTGAATATTCGACATTTACGCAACTAGGTTCCCAAAACACATTGAACAAAATTAGTATTTCATTGGTGCGGTCAGTTCCTTTGCAACTTATCATGATTGATAATAAACTGCCAACTAACGGATACACGGGTAAATGGGTGGGCTAGCTCAACGCCACCGGGCACCGACCCAGGCTACGGATCGGGGAACGACCTTCCACGTGGGTGTTAACTGCAAAATAAGTGAGGTTCTCCCGACGAATAAACAATCGTGGACAACGAGCAGTAGTGCTACCAGAGCGTGGTGGATTCACGGTTGGCAGCCAGGTCTCCTATAAAATGCCACATAAACTCTAACGGTACTACGATATGGCCTATGTTACCCCGCCACAAAAGGTTTCAGATGCCTCAGTGGGAGCACTTGGGTTTCCGGACAACATGCCGTCCGTATGACGTACTGACATCTCCGGTCTCTGTCAACCATGTACAAGTTCCGAGGAAGGCGTACGAATCACCTCGGTGATCACAGGTTTCAACGGGTACGCAAGGTGTGCCGAGTACCTTGAATGGCTGGACTTCATTCGAAGGGCGTATGAACCAATTTGGTCACCATCTTCCGGCAACAGGAGGCAGACGTCTCAACAACCTTGTTATTCTTGGACTTCCTGACCTACCACATTTGATCCGTCTCGGTTGGCAAATCCTCGAACTGTTGCCTTAATTCTATCACAACCTCGTGCGGGATGCATTGGGCATTCTGGATGGATGGATGGACTCTATCCGAAGAGTGTGTGAACCGAACCACTGCTAGTGATCGGTCCTCAATTAACGACGATCCACGGTGTTTGGCCTCGCTTCCTTGTGAGTTAGGTTTCTTTCGGACGAAAGGCTCCGGATGTTGTCCCTCCAGCCAACTTCCTTCTTCAGCGTGGGCAACCAAGAAGCATTCTACCCTCGCATTTATTAACTGAAACATATTGATTGTATTACTAATAAGTAGTTTGGCAGATTTATGATTTTAGATGAGACCCAATTGTGAAAAGTCAGGGCTTCGGCTGGATTCGAACCAGCGACAGAAACACCATGCCTGTCGCTGGTTCGAATCCAGCCGAAGCCCTGACTTTTCACAATTGGGTCTCATCTAAAATCATAAATCTGCCAAACTACTTATTAGTAATACAATTTCTATGCTCAACAGTGGCGTTGGTGGATTCCAGCGTGAACTGTTCGAGAAATCCTGCCAGGGCAGTCGGTCCACTGGATCATTTGGTGGATTCCATATGAGATAGTGGGACGGGTGGGTAACCGAGTCCAAATGTGAAATTTCCGAGCTTCTGGCGTGGCTTCGTAGCTCAGCTGGTAGAGCGCTTGCCGCGTTGAGGCATGGTGTTTCTGTCGCTGGTTCGAATCCAGCCGAAGCCCTGACTTTCACAATTATGAATTTTGTCATGTCTTCTTGTCAGGACGCTGGCCGAGGTGTCTTGACCAGCTTTGCTCCCACGTTAAAGTTTACCGCACCAAACCAAATGGTCTCATTTTCTCTTCTTTTGTTAGATATCTTTACCTGGTGAACCCCAATCCACTTTTTAGATACACACCAGAGACCTGCCTCATTTGCTGCTCGGAGCAAAGAATACCGGCAGAGACCTAAGGCGTAGTCAACGGTGGCGGGTGGCCAGTTGAGCTGTTGTTGGAAGTGCTCAGCCCAGCGTTCCAAGCGTCGCTACATAGGCTCACCACTGACTCTGTACATTACCTCGCTCACACCTAGGTTCCTGCTACCAGCTGCTCGGATGAGATAGAAAAGCTTCCGATAGCTCCCGGTGGCCGTAGCTTGTTCCAACTCGATAGCATACTGTGCCCAACAGGCCTTGTGATCCTCTGGTGGTTGCTTTCGGACCTTCCTCAACATCAGCAACATAGGAAAACAATGGATCAATGGTTCACACTGATGCTTACTGTCACACAACCACGAAGAAAAAAACAAACCCTGAATAGACAGAGAAAAGAAGGGGAGGAGAGGGGACCTAACTACTAAAAATAGCTACGTCTATATTCAAACATTCAACATCAAGGCGCCTACACCTTGCAAACAAACAACCGAGCTGTAAGTGAAAGTAAGGCGTCATCAGCAAGACAGCTTCCTTACGGCTTTCACTGCCCCGCATCATAAAGTGCACTCACTTCACAGACAACTCGGCCAAACAACGACAACATTCACGCCACTGAGCTCGATTAGCCGCCATCTCACCTAACGTCTCAAGCCACCGACTCTGTGAGTCGCGAGGGCCCCAGCCCGGGAGACGAACCCGACCTACAGTGACCAACCCCTTCGTGAACGATTTCATTTGTCTACGCCAGGTCATCATCTGTCCACCTCGCACCTTGCGCCAGTCGGCCGCAGCGTCGGCAAACAGTGCTCGGTGTGGCAAACGACTAGCTGGCATCCTTAGTACATGACCTAACCATCTAAGTCTGTGCAAATGTAAGGATTGAATGAACAAACTCGTTACCAAATACTCGCCTCTTATCTTCCTCGTTGGTGTCACATGAGCGATCGAACGCAGACATCGGGGTGAAATGCCTGAAGACGGTTCACGCCCTCTACCCTGAGCGGCCACGTTTCACTGCCGTAAAGTAATACAGCTCTTATTGTTGTCTGATATACGCTTCAGAGAAATACCTGTCTGTCGCTATAAGTGTCTTGGTTTAGCGAACACTACCCTAACCTTGGAAATATGCGCTTCTATTTCATTCCCTACACCTCCGCCGCCACCGATGATGCAGCCTCCATGGTATACAAACCAGTCAACAACCGTCTGGCTTCTAACAAC
>LOND01002987.1:47637-63440 GCA_014220965.1 Paragonimus kellicotti | reverse complement strand
ATATTTTATTGTGTCTAACAAACCAGAGCCGTTAAAATTGTGGTTTGTCTCCATATGTGAAATGACTTTTAAAGTTTGTGGCACTCGTAGACAGATATGAATTGTGCAATCTCTCTATAAGTGTTGCACAGGCTGTGAAGAACAGTATATCGCATGATTATTTTTTTTCATTCTCATCACTGAATTGCGGACACTCGCAATGATGCCGTTCAGAGCAATTACACATTGTGATTTAGAGGCATTCAACCTAGGCGCCTTGCTTGGCAATCATGCGATAATGAAACTAATCAAACAGTAAGAGACAGACTGTAAGATATGCTGATGTGAAACTTCAAAGTGCTTCAAGGAAGGCCAGGAGGAAATGAGAAATGCGCCCTGCTTGTCCTGAAGTTAGACGTGTTTGATGAAAAGTGACAATCAGGTTAGACTCATCCATCCTACGGGCAGTCAGTTTATTGGTCCAAAATTCCCAGGCATGCTGAATTACGGGTCATTTCTTATCTTGCGAGTGCTCGTCACTTCGACAGACGGCGACTGATGTAACTTGCCCAGATAAGTGAAAGTTTGTAATATTTTGGGATAGTGAATACTTGATGTGAATTGGCTGATGGGTTTGTACGAGCGATGGGAAATCAAATGCTCATACCTCCTACGTTTGGTTCTCTTGACATGCTGTCGAAGTAGTCAATCAAGTTGGGATGGATTTTTCCGGAGAAGAGTGGTTAATTTTTAAAGAGGAAACACTGGTGTGCATGCTTAAACACTAAATGAATTACTTGTTTCTATACGAACCGATAACTTAGATACTTTTGGTGTATCCACGAAAAAACCGACCAGTTTACAGATAGTTGTGTTATCCTAATCACCTTGTGACCCTGATTCTAATCCAGTGGAGAAATTCTGAAGCGACGTTACGGTTCCCGTACGAACGGGGCCACTCATTCCCATCTCTTGTAGAGCCGAACGGCCAAAAATGAAAGTGGTAATCTGAAGTCGGTCGGAATCGGTCAGTGTTAGAGTTTGAGATAATTCGATCGATTGACATGCTCTTGTGCCATCATTCTCACTGTAAGAGTCACTCTTACGGATGACTTGCTATCTGAGCATCTTAGTAACAGAAACCATTAAGTGAACGGTCATCCATTCTCCGTGCGTATGCTTTCTCTTATTGCGCTCCCGTCCTTGTTTCCAAAGTTGACTTTTGCTTTGTTACAACTGTAGAGAATTGTATTAGCGCAAAATTTACTCATAAGCAGAAGGTGAATAACGCCAGTGGAACTCCATATATGATACGTAGGTAGCAATCTGCCAACTTTGCATGTATAACAAAACTGTGTGTCGAAATGTTGGGTTTTGTCAAAACCTGGGTATCGCATTAGGAATGATTTTGATTGTTGTGAATCACCAATTGAAACTGGAAGTTTGCGGGGTGCGGCGAATGGACGAGTTGGTGTGAGACTAGTTCTTGACCTGTTTTTTTCTCTCGCTTGATAGAGCAGGACAAGTCTTGGACTGAAAAGTTCTCTCGGTAGGATCATGTACCATTTTATACGTTCGTCATGGTCGTGGCACGATGTGCCATGTCATTGCGTTTTCGTTTAAGATCTCTCGTGGTGTGAAAATGTGTAAGAGAACCTGATGGGTTTTGGTTTGGCAATGTTCACGACCAATGGCTTTGCCAAACCGTCTGCAAGATTATGTGGTTGGGAGTACGAGAGTGAATGATATTGACACCGGCTGCGTTGACCTAGATGTACCCGCTAACCGCATCGGGCGTACAATGAATTAACATACCCGTTTATTTAGGCAATGTTACCGTTCCGAGTGTAGGAGGAAAGGTAATATGATGTCGAACCGCATTAAGGTGTCAAGTGTGACGTGTCGGCGCGGTTATTCACGTACATGACCAGATTAACAGGTTAATTCTCCAACACGTGTCGAGTCAAAAACACACGCAGTTATGATCTCGCTACCCTAAGTGCTATAGGCTTTTCGTTATCAACGTACCTAACGCATGGACTTGGGACAGAAAATCTCCGTGCGGCCTCTTGGTGTTTTGCTGTCCTGGCTAAAAGTGATCTGGGGTTTCAACCAAAAGACGGATAATCAATCACGCAGAACTAATACTGCACCGTTAGCTGACACTATTTTAATTTTTTTGCCTCGTTTCAAGCAAGTGACCGTGACTAAGGTAATAGTATCAAGTATATATTGTTTGCAGCTGGATGCTTTTATTTTTCATGCAGGCAAAATGTTCATCTTGTAACTTTCCTTAGTTTATTGACAGGTGACCACCATCTGTAATATGAAAATGACAGTTCTCAGAAAGTCACGAGTTTCTAGCGTGTTGGACTTGGGTGTAACACTGAAAAATGTTTTGGTTAAGGTTACTTGTTTAAAATCAAGCAAACATTCTGAAAGTAGACAAGCCGATGATTTGTCATTACGTTTCTGTAGTACTCAACGCTGTCTCAATAGTTTACGGTTGAATAGTACTCAAACTCGGAGTTTGGGTTACTGATACGTTGACCGAGAAGCATATGATTACTGGTGAGTAGTCGAGGATTTGATTAATTTCAAGTTGAACATCACCCACAATTGATCGCAGCTGTCGCATTCCCATAGACTATCCAGTCGGCCCCTTTCGAAAAGAAGCACTAGACTCGAGTTTCGCTCTCATTAGAGCTCGTCAGTAGTGCATATCCTTGCCACTGCCGGGACTAGAACTCCGGCCTTGCTTTTCGTGAGGCAACCGTGTTTACCACTGCGCCATTGACCTCACATTAGGCACGACCGAATTATCATATGTGAACGCTCAACCACTTTCGCTTGTGAGTAATGATCAGGTTGCCCGATCGTCTCGAGAGGAGACAGTTACTGTCTGTTAACTCCAATCGATAACCCCGCGATTAAGAGCTCTAATGAGAGCGAAACTCGAGTCTAGTGCTTCTTTTCGAAAGGGGCCGACTGGAAAGTCTATGGGAATGCGACAGCTGCGATCAATTGTGGGTGATGTTCAACTTGAAATTAATCAAAAGCATATGACTGCCAGGTTTGGGTTAAGTAAAAATCCATTCGTGTTGTGACACTTTCATCTCAGCTACTTTCTAGCAGGGGGAAGAAATATCAGTTTAGACAATAAGAATTACATTATAACGTTGAAGCTGATCTACTTCCGGCTACTAGTGAGTCAATTTCGAAGTGGAGTTTAACGGACGTTAACCAAAATCCCCCTCTACTTTTCAGTAACCGGAATATTGTTCAACGAACCTAATAATTTCTGTGATTTCAGTTTGAGGTTTTAATCGTTAAATCATGGATTGGGGTTAACAGAGCAGTTACTCCGTCTTCTCTCAAGGCGATTGGCAATCAGAGCGTAGTTCACAAGCACGTGTGAATGAGCGTTTGCATTTGGTAGTTCTGTCATGTCTAATATAAGGTCAGCGGCACATTGGTCAACACGGTTGTCTTTTGGAAGCATAGCCGGAATTCAAATCCTGCCTGCGGCAAGATTATGCACTACTGGTAAGATCTAACAAAAGCAAACCTCAAGTCTACGGTTTCTTTTCTAAAGTAGCTGGAAAATCTATGAGAATGTGACAGCCATGGTCAACTGCCGTGGGTTTTCAAATCATTTTAACCGAAATCCCCTCCTGCCTGCCAGTAGGTTGTACTAATAGGGGTCGGACGGAACGCTTAGAAGGAAAGTGTGAAATATTTCCGGCTATCAGTTGAACTACTGGTTCACGTTTTTTTCTCTTCTCATTATCTGAAACACTAAGACATAACGTGATATCTCCTTTGTAGTGCTTTATTGTTTCCCGAACTGTGAATTATCCACATTGCTGGTGTTTACAAAGCCAGTGTTCTAAGCCACCACTAGCTAGACAAACTACAAGCATTTCATTACACACACCTTATAGTAGCGCATTGGTTTATATGTTCCCATCAAAGCTAAACTCTCTATTTTTCACAGTTGCATTATCTTCCATCCCCGATGAATACGTTACAGTCATTCAAACTTCTCGATCACCGACTGGTACAAATGATCACAAACAGTGCAACGCCAATCGCAGTGGTAACAACAAAGTCTGCTATCAACGGACGTCACAGTCGTTTCACGCCTAAACTGGGTGAAAAAATTAAACACAGTTTCAAGGTCATTAGCTACAAGTTAATGCAGCTGGACAAAATCACGAACACTGACGCATGATGAGCATACAAAGTCGGTAGACAGCTTGTATGTGGGTACTAAAGGAGAAAAATGTGTAAGAAAGTCGTTTCTTAATCGTGTTTCGTTACGCCACTCTTCTGTTGTTGATACTAACTAATGGTATATCACATAAGTTACCTCAGTCAAACAGTTGGTCTGCACGAATGGTAACCTCTTAGCCAAGGTTGTTAACTTATTTTCCTGATTACCGTGTAGCTGCATTTAACTGACTACTCTGATGGGTCTATTACATATTGTGCCAGTCACAATAGAAACCCCACCATTTCGGCTTATGGAGCAAACACTCCGACCGTAAATTTATCTAGTTTGAGAAACTTTGAATAGCTAATCGTCTGGAAATTAGTCAGATCATTTGTGAAGAAACATCTAACTGGAAACTCTTACCACTCGCTTTCAGGCCTGATCAGAATTTACTTGCATGAAACTTATGAACGGATTGAGTTTTTATTTTGGGTGAAATGCCTCGTGCTCAAAGTAACTCATGATTGCTTCCTTTCATAGTCTCGAATCTCCATTTAGTGATCGTGGTTCCATACAAACAACGTTTTCTCAGTTTCTTTTCACCCATTTTGCGTTTTCTTGCAGTCGTAAGTGACCTGGTTAAGTGACCTAGTTCTGAATGATGGTTGCGTGAATTAGGGTAACCTGCAAACTGACAGGTATCATTTGGCCTTTAATCCGACGGAATTCACTTTGTGTTTTCAGTTTATTCGGAAGTGGACATGGGGCAGGCGAAATGAACTAGTACACATTAAGTTGCTTGCCTAGAATCTTTCCTACCACGTATTCTCCCAAATGACGTGACGAGCTAGAAGCGGCGGGTAACGTTTTGTTTAGTAACTACTAATCACTGTGGTTATTTTTACAAGCATATCTCAAGGGACATTGACCTGAGCATTAGTAAATGACGCAGGTTACGCGTGAATTGATATAGACAGTCCTACAAAAATGTTATCCAGCAGGAAGTCATTCAGTACAGCCCGAGCCAGGTATAATATTGACAGAGTGAGTGGAAGACTGTCTGATTGTCACAGGCTCTGATAACTTCGTAGTTTATCGGTCAAACGTACAGTTCAATCATCGTTCATAAGTAAGAATTAAATTGAATTTTTGCTGGGGAGTTTCAGTACATCTAAAAACTCTTAGTTTAGCATAGGATTAGAGGGAGACCCGGGTTGTGCTGAACGCCCCTTTCACTTCAACGTAAGTGAGCCGCGACAGCACTTCGGATGCTGTACTTACGGCAATACTTTGGTTTAACTTGCCAACTAAGAAATAAACTTTCGTTCTTGTTGGGTCTCCTCGACAGCGCACACTGTGACCACGACCGTGAATTGGAAGTTGATTAACACTGCCATGTTACTATCGTGTTGACCATTGTGCCATTCACCTCACATTGGGCACGATCGAATTACCGTAACAAAATGATTAATACTTAAGTTGCATCCTTTTTCGACAACAGTTTTATGGAACGACCCAATAATTCCAGCCAATAACCATAGTGGTATGACTTCTCGATAGAGTTGAAAATACAGTATTCAATAAAATTACTGTGGCTGTCTAATTACCTGTACATTACTCACACGTTTATGTATGAATGTGATTAATAAAAACTAGGGGCAAAATGGTTAACGTGATTGCTCCATTAGAACAAAATTTCGGTCCCTGGACGGCGGAAAATCTGTGCTCTGTTGAAAGAGTAACAAAGAGAGAAAAACTATAGTCCTGTACTTCCTTTCACAATCAGCCCATGGAATAGCCTACATGAATTCGAAATCTATGGTCAATAGGTAACGATGTTTTTCTTAATTCAGCCACATCCAAAACCAATTACCTTTCCTGCAAATGTTTTGTAACATTGAGTTCTCCTTATACAGTCCGTCAACACGGCAAGATGAGATATTTCGCGGTGCGATCATTCCGTCTATCCTCTTCAGTGGGTTAGATAAGACATTCAGTTATGTAGGTCTGGAGCATGACGACAAAACAGTGAAACGAACGAGTTTTACATGTGTGCAGTCAGGATGGGGTAGCCGGTTTCACTGCCACGGCAGCGAACTTGAATACGTCAGCATCTTCTGCCAACAGAGAGCCGGGGCGTGATGCCTGATTATCAACGCTCCGGAAAACGCCAATACTTTTTGGTAGCGATTGTTTAATAGGACCAAAAACGAAGCGAGGGGGTCAGCCACGTGACCTGTTGTGTCTAATTTTTTCGCGATCGAAAACTCCCTACTTCTGCTCAGGTGCTGGTGTGCTGACGCGCGTTGAATCAATATATGCACTCCCCACTTAACAATATGCTCCGCCGTTCCAGCCTTTGGGGCGCCGCAGCTGCTGATGAACTGTTAGACGACATGTGAGACAGTTGTCTGGAAAAAACGGTCGCACTAGTGAAGATGTGTCCTGCGGGTGGAAAGCAACAAACGCGATTCGGTTGCGTGATAAGTGTAGTCAACAGCAGATTTCAACTTTCGACTTACATTGTTAGTAGTATGGTCCCCCATATAGGGAAGTTTGTTGAAAACCCGGTTCTTCGGCGCTTATCATGGTTGAGAGTGGATTCCTAGCTTCTTGCAGTAGTTTTCAACAAATTTGACTAGAAATCCATCCTCAAACATGATATTCTTCCACAGTTTCTCTTCCGAATTCAGGCCGTCGGCCGTGCACAGTTTTCTTGTCCGCTGAAAAATATTCGAACTAAACCACGTTTGTAAGTCACGGGGGCAAATGAAGAGAACTGTTAGAACTACCCTCTCCATGAAATATTCCAATAAACAGACAGGCTAATTGTGCCGTCTAAGTGAACAGAATAAGAATATCTAGGAATCATAATGAATGATCTAACTTTTCTTGATGGGTGACAGAATGATAACGGTGAGTAGGTTTTAATTGTAGTAAAGGAGTTTTGAAATGGTCTGAGTCAGTAAATACTCAAATGTCGTAAGCATACCGTTTATAATGCAAAGAACGGTTCATGGGATCAACCTTTCCATCTTCGAACATTTCAAGAAAAATCCAGCTATCTCTAGAACAAGTGGATTGTTCATTTTTATAATAAATCCGTTAATCCCATCCTGTTTTCGCCCATGTGACTTTCATATGATGCATTGCTTTATCGGCAGGCGCTAAATTCAAATAAATGGATGTTTTATTTAATTGACAGTTGAGAATAAACGGACTGCTTACACCTCGTCCTTATACATAGTCATTCATACATTACTTTGTCCGCGAAAAAATCCACTTGAAGACTCCTGTCCTTGAGAGCGGTAGCGCTCTGTTTCAACACAGTAACCAGAGATTTGAGTGGTGGTTACGACCTTTCTTGTATGCCCTAGTTAACAACCATGCCCAAAAGAATGACACCTCAGAACTAATGTTCCGGAGTCAAGTAAGCTAAAGGGCTCATGAATGGGTTCATGGATGTCAGTTTAAGCAGTAAACGTATTCAAGCAGTAGACGAACTGTCTCATTCTTTCCAAATTACTTTTGTGTAAAATGAAGACTTAGGGGTTATATCTGAAAAAACTGTGAAATCATATTTTCAAGATTCTCTAGTGCTCAGTTAGACAATTTTCCGTTGAAACACATAATCGATCAGTGTTTTTCTGCTTCGTTTTGTTTCACACCAAAGGTGTTATAAAGAAAATACCGACAGCTGTAGAAGCCATGTTGCTTTATGAATCTGTTTTCCTAAGACACAGGTATCCAACACATTTTGAAAGTGACAAATGCCAACTACAATTGCATTTTTAGATCTCTACTGCGATTCCCGTCGTCATATTCCTACATGTGAGTAAACGTAGTCCAACGGCTTCAAAGAGGTCAACCTGGTTGAGGTTGTTATGTATTGAAATACTCATATTTTCGTTGTCGTGTGCCTACTATAACAGGTCGGCAGATTAAACGACTCTTGTAAACGTCTGTCTTTGTGCGATTATTTCGGATTGCTTCATCCGAGTTCACTAGGGTAATAGTCAAGATGCCACCCTCCAACTAGTGTCTGTTGCCCAAGTGCAGCCGAGAATAAGAGAAGTTTGTACGTTTGGATTATTTAAATAGACGGGTTGTGCCAAACATTTGTTGAAGAAGGAGGCTGCAGTCAAGTTTGCTTTTGCAATTTGCTTTACTAACCAATGATTCCGTTAAATATACTGAGGTAAGGACGAATAAGCAACTATATTTCTCCCTTCATTAATAAACTGCAGACCTATAATCCGCAGTAAAACATTTTCCCTATTATATTTTTGCCAAACGTTGTATCTTGGTTGGTTGACCATATTGTTTTACCTTATATGTACTATATATATATATATATATAATATATATATATTATAAATCGTTGCTTCGACTAACAATAAAAAGGAAAGCCGAATGAAGCAGAATGCATGATTGATTTTTTTTTGTTTCGAATTCACATCGACATTTTAGTCAGTTCACATTAAATGAACCGAAATTTCTTAACAAATGGTAATAATCAAGACCACTTTTTCAAGCCTAATGAATTTTGTGATTTCAGCTTTACAATATATCTCAGACGCAGCCGATGCTAACTACTCGGTAAGTAACATTTTCGGTCGATCTTTTGTGAGTCAATTAGGCCGGTTGCTATTGCCTGGTAAATAAAGATATATTACAGCTCACAGTCCGTGGGCTGTTAGCAGTATCCCTGACGGTAAACGGTGTTATTATACGCACATTATGACATGTGATCAATATGTTAGCACTTCCGAACCGTAAACAGAACGGATATGAGAAAACATATTGTGCGTTGTGCTGATGCTCATTATTAAGTAATTCCTTGGTTAAGCCACAACGAGTTAAAAACCAGAGTTATCGGTTTCGCAACGTTTCGACCCTCTCGGAGAGCCTTTATCAAGCGATTTAAATCAGAAAATTTACAATGTACAAGCTTCAAATGAAAAGTCATCAATTGGCACATGTTAGTGTGTCTCAACTGCGGTGTGTGCACAGGCTACCAATAGGATGTATGGGTTCACGGTTCACCTGAGGTCACCACGTGACGATCCTAGGTGCGAACAAGGATAGAGAGTTAGTGTGTACTTGTGTGTGTGTGTGTGTGTGTGTGAGTCTGTATGTTAGTCTGTGTGCATGCGTGTAGACTAGCTGGGATAGGGGTGGGTGACAGGAATGCCGCAAACCTCTCCTACGTGGTCACTGTTGTTCACCCAGTAAATCATGCCAAACAACTGACAATTCCAAGCCATCGGATCGATTCACCGCCTGTGGTGTATTAGCGATCAGCAAGGCTTCTGTCAGTAAGCGTTCTTTGTGGTTACGGAAACCACTTTTAAGTACCGTCGGATGGTCGAAGTCAACTTGATGTTGGTTGAGGATTGCGTGTGCTGCAATGGCTGAATCATGTTCTAATTTCCAGAGTTGCTGAGGGTCGGTAGGAGGTTTCTTACTACATCTTTGGTGCGTACTTCTAGCTGCCGGGCGGTCTGTCCAATGTAAGAAGCTTGACAATCCTTACATTTAATTTGATACACAGTCTGATTGCTCCAGAACTGTTCGTTTGTCCTTTAAGTGGACCAACTTATTCCGTAATGTGTTGGTGGCTTTAAATGCCACTCTTATATTGTGCTGATTTAGGACCCGTCTAAGGTCCTCCGATGTATTCCTTCTGTACGGAATAACGGCAGTTGACAGCCAATTTCTGGGCTCGTTGATCTTGTTACCAGGTAGCTCCCGAATTGGACGTAAAATCTTGTCACAATAACCATTAGCTTTCAGTGTCGACTTGACAATCTTATATTCTTTCGATCGCTCTTCCTCGGAACTGGTTAATAACAAGGCGAAACCGATAACTCTTTGGTTTTAACTCGTTGTGGCTTAACCAAGGAATTACTTAATAATGATCAATATGTTGTTCAGGACGGACTATATACTGTTTAGTCCTCGCTGAGTGTAGACCATCAACTGCTGTGCTAATGCATTTTAAACCGTTTCGGAATGTGCTGCTTGACGTTGGTTTTGAGCTTTTTTCCAGTTGTACCTTCGTAAACATTTCCGAAACCATAAGAAAACTGGTGAATGCAGTGACTGACAAGAAACATGGAATTTCGTAATAAACAGGATTCGGGGTAACCTAGTGGTTAGTAAAATGATGACTAAATTTAAAACATCAAATGCACATTGCATTTAAGTATGGAATATTTCGCCAAATATTTTGCCGCAGGATCACATAAAGTAGACATTGATCCTTGATGTCTCAGCAACTGCTGTTTTGCAATTGTGATTTAGCTGCATTTTATGATTATACATTTCAATGCGTTAATGGTGTGATGAGTTTCAGTGTTCCCCAGATATGACTGCAGTTTCAGCGAAGTTTTTTCTTTGCTTTTATCCATGTTTTCTTTACAGCAATATGCCGTCCAACAAAATTCTGCACAAAAGCGACACAGAAACAGAAACACAAATGCAAAGTTCTTTCTTCAGTAACAAAATACGAACCTATGAACCCATGGTAAAAAAACGGCAGTTTAATTTTATCTATGAACATACCATCTAGACCAGACTCACGTGTACTTCCCAGAACAGTGTTGTCTATTTGGTGGATGCATTGAGGCCTGCAATAATATTCTTGCTTTGTTTATATTAAGTGGTGCCAAACGTTTCAGTCAGCCAACCAGGGTTGCTGATCTATGGAGTGGGCTGAAGCGTATTCACAAACAACGTTAACCGTTTCACGTTTCAAGTAGTTTTTTTCACGTGGGGCTCTGTGTTTGAATACACACTTCTGGTGACAGTTGATTGTTTTTCATGTTGCTACAAAAGCATGATAGCAGAGTATCGTCCAGCAGCTGACACTTCTGTTAGTAACATTTACCAAATCTCCTTTTTTAAAATAGAAATTAGCAACTTTCTATATCCATGCTGTGTGCAATCAGCTGAGTATAGACAAAGAATTAGTCTGTGATTGTGTAAATATATAGTCTTCTCTCACATGGCACTGAGTTGGAATTTATTATACAATCGAGTGTGCTCATATAGTGGGG
This sequence comes from Paragonimus kellicotti, assembly GCA_014220965.1. Classification (NCBI taxonomy): domain Eukaryota; kingdom Metazoa; phylum Platyhelminthes; class Trematoda; order Plagiorchiida; family Troglotrematidae; genus Paragonimus; species Paragonimus kellicotti. The sequence continues at coordinate 52,184 of LOND01002987.1, read as the reverse complement.
TAGCAAGTCTTGAGTGTTGAACTATTTATTCATTAAATTACCAGTGTATATGCTGAAAAAACAAAATTATGCAACATGAAGTGTTAACTTATTAAAGGACTGGGAAATTCATACAAACGTTACGCTATACTAAACAGCTGACGCTGTCTATTTTGAAAAGAATTATACCGTATTCGGAAGCAGTGTGTAACTTAGTCCGTTTTGTAATTGTAGTGTTTAAAAAGTAACGCTGGCTAAAAATTACCGCGCAGTCGGTTATTGTTTCCTAATGATTTCTTAGAAGGAGTTGCTCAAGGACAGCTTTCACGAATTCGTTAAACGCAACAAATTTGGCAAGTCGTTGATCAGAGCAGCTTTGCTTTAAAAAAAAAAAAAAAAAAAAAAAAAAAAAAAAAAAAAAAAAAAAAAAAAAAAAAAAAAAAAAAAAAAAAAAAAAAAAAAAAAAAAAAAAAAAAAATAATTGAATCATTAGCATACGAGGTCAGGTTTGTTCATGTTGTCTGTGGAACTGTAGATGTCAGTCCACCTTATTCCACTTCATCACATTTAGCCAGGAGCTTCTTTGAAGTTTTCTACATCTCGCTAGTGATTTCCGCACCCGTTAAATCCTCAGCAACTCCGTCGTCCTTGTTAATGAACAGAAAACACCAGACCTGTTGAGTTTTTCGTTAGGTCGGCCTTAACTACGTCCAGCATTGTCGTTCGGTCCAGCCAACCAGGTTTCCAACAACACCTCTTCGTAATAACTGATCAGTCCACTAAATCAGGTCACGCATCAGTATCATCATCATCATCATCATCATCATCATCATCATCATAGACAGCAATACATCAGTGGTTCACACTGATGCTTAACTGCCACACAACCACGAGAAGAAAAAACCTATATAGGAAGAAAGAAGAAAAAGAGGAGGGGAGGGAAGTGGACCTAACTACTAAAAATAGCTACGTCTATATTCAAACATACAACATCAAGGCGCCTACACCTTGCAAACAAACAACCGAGCTGTAAGTGAAAGTAAGGCGTGGCAGCAGTAGCAAATTCAGTCGTGACGTATAGCAGAGTTTTAGGCCAGAAAATGATTTCTTGGGTTAACTGTCTGATGCTCAGTTCTTGCAAAAATCAATAATTCATGATCACTGGACTGCAATGAGTTTGTCTAAGCACAGCATCTTCACGTATGAAGAATACGGATTTGAAAAGATGTACTGTTTTTTCACTGAACGCATTTCTATTCTTTATGAACAGGTTTTTCTTCACCTGATCCCGGTAAACGCAGTACTTATAACATTAGTTACTTCGCCTACACGATCTATATATTTAAGTGAATCGATTAAACCAGTTTTCGCTGTAATTGGTCTAATTAATGGCAGGCTCGATCGCGACAGTGACATCTATTCGATGTGCTTAGGATGTTGGAATAGTTGTCAACAGTTTTTTATAATAACACAAACCGCTCGTGATATCTTGACCGGGTCAACTCACAGGGCTCACTTCTTTCGGCACTTTTACGGTGTGCGTTTCTTAACTGCGTGTACATGACTTCTCTGATGGGAAAACAAATCTATGTTTGTGCTACTTGATTTTTTATCAGTAGCTTGTTTGCGTTGTGCCATATCAGAATCGTTTGAAAACAATTGTACGACCCCAAAAATCGAAGATTATCGTTCTGTATAACATCCGTGCACTATACTAAGCTGAATGCCGTCGAACTTCATAGGTTGGACTTACGCTCTAATCAGACTGTTGTGATGAGACAACTTGTTCGTGCACACATCCGTCGTCAGCAGACGGTGTTGCCTTTGTGGTAAAGTCGGGTCGTAAATCTGGTAATTACTTTTCACGTGTTCATTGTGTCTATCTGTATCGGCTTCCCAACAAATCGCCCGTTGTTAAGTGGACAGCAGTCTGCCTCCTTCGGTGATGCCACTGTGCGCTTAACTGTTGCAAAATATCTCTTTTATGTAATCCCTATTTCTTTGAGTACTACAGGATGAGGTCAACAGCAATATTCACGCACAAGCTGGTTCAGCAAGTTCTACTGGTTGGTGAATGGAACCGCTTTGACATGGTAGGTAGTCTTAACAGCCGAACGATCAGGGAGTTAACCACCGTTCATAAATCTTACTGGTCACTTGATTCGTTGTAAGTTTTGTCAATTATGACCCGGCTAAACTTGCCGGTGTTCAGTAACACGTAAATCCGAGTTCTTTTATCTACTCCATGTAAAGTTGTCTGTTTAGTTTGCGTTCGAGCCATTTTCTCACACGCCTGAGTAAAACGCTTTTTGGTGATTTACCAATAATACCCCGTACTTTTGAAGGTAACCCATACATAATTATTTATAAATTCCCGCTTGTGACAGTTAGATGTTGTTCTTGAACAATTCTGTCTGGAAACGGCTGCCCGACCATTTTTCAGTGCGTCTGCTGTCAGCTCACAACTTTGGGTTACTCTTTTAAGCACACGGCAACTGTGTACTTTCTGATGGTGGCTCATTTCTGACTCATATGTGAACCGCTACCGCCGAAGTGTTGGTCTCAATTACTGATACGCTTCTTTGGATCGAACGCATGTTCACAGTTCAGACGGTGAGCTAATTAAAACGTAATGAATAAAGGTCCATTTGAAAAGCATTAGTAAATTTACATTATCAGACAAAAGCACGGATTAAGCGCGGAAATATTCCTGTTTTTCCGCAGATGCTCGAAACCATTGAAACTAATGCACTGTAATATCCCTGCCGGCTTCTGACTGATGAATCATTTCAGTCAATTGTCTGGCCGTCTGCTCAAGTGGAATTCTGGTGAGTAAAACGAGCTGTTAATTTTTACTATTAACATGAACTGTATATAAAAATGGTTAGACAATATGAAGGCGGGTATGTGTGCTCTAGCTAAGCTATCGGGTAATACAAGTATCTCGTCCTTTTGAGAACAGACACATTCAGAGGCAAATTTAGAAACGATTACATGAAAGTTCATTTTTTTAACGCATATTTATAACGCCGTTATATGAACGACATATTCGTAACTGCTGGATAAGCTCGCGTAAATTGTAATTGTGTATTGCCGCGTTCAGAGGACATGCAATAGTTAACCTCCAGGTTAACGAACTTTTTGTGTTTCTTAGAGACGCATTAATCATGTATTTTACTAGCAGGTGATAAATACAAATTACAGCGATGATTTCATTTCGACAGAATAGTCAAACTACCGAGTCAGCATAATGATCACAAATGTGTGCTGCACTATATTCGCAGCAAAATCTGAAACAATCTCCATCAAGCAGTATTCCAGTAATCGTCGATATCGATAGAATTTATTACCCTTGATCTATGTCTGGAAACATTCTGAATCCACACTGTTCGTTTGGTTTGTTGTTTTCAAGCATGCTTCAGTTGCCGTTGCATTTTTCGTTTCCATCTGGTTTTCACCTCAATCTCGGTTTCGACCTGATTACAACTCCTGTTCATTTTCGTTATCTGTGTGACTGAGATTCACACAACTCCATATAACTACAAAGTCGACTCAACTTATATTGTATTGAGAAGTAAGTACAACATCATACAATCTACCCAGGATTGCTAGCTTGCCCTGGCAGTGGTTACAAGGATGCCAGCTTGTAAACATTGAATTCCATAATGTCCACTCTCAAGTAACAAATCAGTAGGATTATCTACTGTTAAGAGGGGTAGCCGTAGGTTTGATATCCGAGCTGATAGATGTTTCAACCAATAATGCAAACTTCAAAGATTGTCGCGTCGAATCTGTTCAGACTATCACTACAGGATAAGTCCAAACAGAGGTGATACTTGTAGTCGAGTAACTAATGGAGGATGAATTATGTTGTACAAGAGGACCTTGAAATGCATTACAACAGAAGCATTAATATTATGATAGTGGGCCAATCAACATCTCATAAGTTTCCAAAAATTCGCTTTTTGATACTTTCAGATAATGCGTTGTGTCCTCAGACCATTGTTTATATTGGTAAGCAAACTGACAGATGAGACTTGCTGCATTTCGCATACACAATGACCGCCACTACCCTCAAAACCTTTCTCGGTAACCAGAGTTGAATATCGCCTTGCACAGACTTAGACAATCCACCGGAGTGCTGAAAGCTGCATGCCTCTTCTCATATTTCTGTCTAATTGCATCCCGATTGCGTATGTGAACCAGCTCAGAGTGTGATTTGTGCTTTTCAGTCAGCTTTCCAAAATCTTGGCACAGTTTCGCCAGACTGATTTATGCGCATTTGTGTGTACAGACGTGAAGTTATACGTATGTGCATACATGTGCTGAACAGAAAGCTACTCCAAGGAATCCACCACTAATGTTCTGATGAACGATGAAAGCAAATTAGTCGTGGACACTGACTAGAATTGAGTACAGCCAAGTGACACCTCACATGACCTCCACACGGAGTCTACAACAGAATATTAGATTCACTGACACCCAAGCCGAGATGGCTAATTGTTGAACGTGTGCTAATTGAAAGGCTCGAATGCGACAGCTGTCCTTGGTTTGGATTAGCTGTAAGT
>LOND01002986.1:5439-28845 GCA_014220965.1 Paragonimus kellicotti | reverse complement strand
CGTACAGTCACCACAAGCTCCTATCCTCTAACGAGTATATCTACCGTAGGCACCATTTCCTCGACGTCTGTCCTCAGCCCGCTGCTTGCTGAACCAAGCGGTGATGATAGATACCGAGCAGTATTGCGTGAATTCACAGAATTGACCCGTCCATCGAACGAGCTACCTGCCGTCGTTACGGACGTGGTACATCACATCAAGACGAAAGGCCCACCAGTTTTTCAACGACCACGAAGACTGGCACCAGACAAACTGCGCATTGCTCGTGCCGAATTTCAACACATGCTGGACATGGGTATAATTCGCCCTTCCGATAGCCCATGGGCATCTCCTCTGCACATGGTGCCAAAGAAGACGGAAGGCGATTGGCGCCCTTGTGGAGACTACCGTGGATTGAACAATGCCACTGTTCCAGATAGGTACCCTGTGTGCCACACGTCCATGATCTAACTACCAGTCTTGCGGGAAAAACAAAATCGACCTCGTCCGTGCCTACTACCAGATACCGGTAGCACAGGAGGATATACCCAAAACAGCTATCACCACTCCATTTGGTCTGTTCGAATTTTTGCGCATGCCTTTCGGTCTCCGTAACGCTGCACAGACGTTCCAACGTATGGTTAATGGAGTCAGTCTTTGATTAGACTTCGTTTATGCACACATAGATGATATCCTCGTGGCTAGCTCTTCCCGGAAGAGCATATCATCCACCTGCGGACGTTGTTTCAACGTCTAGCGTCATACGGTCTTACTGTCAACGGAGCTAAGTCCGAACTCGGTCAAGCCTCGTTGAATTTTTTAGGCCACAGCATCTCAGCAGAAGGGATTAAGCCGCTCGATTCTAAGATCGAGGCTATTCGATCGTGCCCGCTTCCTGACACAATTCCCAAGCTCCGCCGCTTCAATGGACTTGTGAATTACTATCGTCGATTTATTCCCAACTGCGCCAAGCTTATGCAGCCTTTGACTGATTTGCTTCGGGGCAATAAACGTACTTACACCTGACACCCGAAGCCACAACAGCTTTCGCCACCGTAAAGGAGGCACTTGCCTCTGCAGTCATGTTGCACTTCCAACAACCGGATGCACCGATCAGCATCGCCGTGGATGCATCAGACACAGCCATAGGTGCAGTGCTACAGCAAGCTATTCTGGAGGAATGGCAGCCGATTGCATTCTTCTCTCAACGCCTCAGTGATACTGAGACGCGATACAGCACCTTCGGTCGTGAACTCTTAGCTGTGTATAGGGCTGTGCGCCATTTTCGTCACGCACTCGAGGGCCGTGATTTCATTATTTTCACGGACCACAAACCTCTCGTGTATGCTTCGCGGAATTACTCCGATAGACATTCACCTCGAGAAACTCGACAGCTGGACTACATAGCCCAGTTTTCTACGGACATCCGCCATGTCTCCGGAGCTGCAAACGTCGCCGCGGACACTATCACGAATGCACAGCGTATCTACAGCCACCGACCTGATCTCACATCGCAACATAGCTGCACAGCAACAGTCCGATTGCACGTTTATGGATGATCTAAAACGCACGAATCTACGCATCGTCACAGTGCCATTGACGTCTTCGACTGTACTCATTGTATGTGACAATACGCTGGGATACCCCAGGCCAATCGTGCCACATTCGTTACGAAGAGCAGTTTTCGAAGCGCTGCATAACCTGTCACACCCAGGGATACGTGCATCACTACGACTGATCGCGGATCGATTCGTCTGGCCTAACATGAATCGGGACGTGCGGCATTGGGCCCGTTGCTGCCTTGCATGCCAACGTTCCAAGGTCAACCGACACACGAGCAGCCCGCTGGGAACATTTCCAACTCCCGATGATCGTTTTGAACATGTCCAGTTGGACCTCGTCAAGCCACTCCCACCTTCTCGAGGCTGCACTCACCTACACACGTGTATCAACCGGTTCATTCGCCGGTCAAACGTCATACCATTGCCAGACTCATCAACAATTTCTGTCGCTCGCGCTTTTGTCGAGCATTGGATCGCACGTTTTGGTTGTCCGTCCACCATTACAACCGATCGCGGTACCCAATTCGAATCAGCCTTATTTTCACAACTGACCAAGCTGTTAGGCGTGCACCGAGCACGCACCACAGCATATCACCCACAAGCGAATGGACTCGTAGAGCGTTTCCATCGTCAGCTCAAAGCTTCATTACGTGCTCACGAGCGGACGGATTGGACGGAAGCTTTACCGCTAGTTCTACTTGGTATTCGCAATTGCGTCAAAGATGACAGCGTCACTCGTCTACGGTCGTCCTCTAGCCTTCCAGCTGATTTCTTTCAACCGTCAAGCAAAGCTGTTGTCGACGCCCAGGACTACGCCAACCGACTAGCCAATTACATGCGGTCGCTACAAGCAAGTGCTACACGTATTCAACAGCCCTCGTCTTACGTTCCTAAAGAACTCAGCACTTGTGAGTTCGTATTTCTGCGAACAGACTCTGTCAAGAAACCGCTGCAGCAACCGTATAAAGGACCTTTTCTGTCACTGAACTGTTTGCATGATCGACATTTTCGGTCAACACATCGCGGTCTCAGTTAACCGCCTTGAACCTGCTTTCATCGACTCACCCCCAAGTTTGATAATACAAGCATCATCTTGTTATGACCGCAAAGACGCTTGACCAGCAAATTCGTTTATTGCACGAACTCCCGTACAGGTCATGTTAAACATGGGACCACAAACGTGTACACTCATTTGCACGGCTGATATGCGTTCACATACATTGGGTAGCAGTACGTTGTCATTCGCCCTGGTGGCACTTCTCCCATAGCGCGTGCACACTATTCCAATATTCACTTCTGGTCCGTCGTCTTCCTGGCGTTGGGGCTTGCCCTTTGTTCCCGAATGTCGCTTGTGAGTAGTATATTACTCACAACGAAACTGCCTGTTATACAACAATCTGGGCCATCTTCATCTACTTCAAACTCCTACTTGGCCAAGGCGTAGTCTTCTGCATCTACTTTCGGCGTTCTCCCTCCACGAATTACAATCTGTTCAGGGAGGCGCGTCCAGTTTCCTGCGCGCTATCTCGAGTAGTTTACTCTTTTTCTCATCGCGCATCCATTGTAAAGCTGGCAATCTATCGTGTATTTAACGCATGTGTCGACCAGCCACCAACAGTTTTTTTAGGTACAATTCCCTGGTCCATTTTGCACAGAAGACACCTGCACCTAACTGTAAATATCCTCAGGCGCTTCAAGACACGCGTTACGGTGGGTATCTGCCTTTTCTCTAACGTACAGGTACTTCACCTTTTTTTCTTATTTCTAGATCTAACGCGATGCATAGTAGCAGTTGCTGGGCCCAAGAAAAACAATCGCAAACGCGGTAACACTGTGCCTGCGCAATAAAGAAATCACACCCCTGTCGGGTTGGGTGGCTCGCGCGCGGCTGGCCAGCAAGACAGCAGCTGTTGCCTAGGATTAAAATTTATAGGTAGAAGGCCTCCTATATTAGTCGCCCTTCTAGGAGGGCTGGTGTAATGAGATCACTAAAAACTTTGCAGCTGGCAGATTCCGTCTACCCCACCTCCGTGCATCTATACGTGCTTGTGATATCTCGATCACCGATAATCATGACGACCTCCTAGGCAACGACTTACGGATTAAATGGGTCATGATAATATAGTCGCACTTACCTTCCGATTGGCACTCCCTGTCTCGCTAATCGACGGAGGACACGAATGTACATCACCATGAAAGTAGGTCTTGTCACTACATTTGAGCATGATTTTATTGTGTCAGTCGTCAGGCACGATCAGACTGCTAACTGGTTAAAAAGATGGCACGAAGCCAATGTTGGAAACGACTATAACCGAACAAGTTGGTATTCACCCAATGATCAGCTGTGCCCAAAATTCTTACGAGGATAACCACCTCATTGCCAAGTTCCGGATTTGTTTTTTCGAAAGGGCACAGCCACACCAGAAAATACATCTGAATTAAGCAGTAATTTTGTCGGTTATTCCCTTCAACTAGTTCAGACCAGTGAGTCATGGATGTCATCAGACGTTGTGGACCGTTTATTTTTTTCTGTAGTGCCTCAGTATCCTTTGTCGTGATTTGGAGAGCGGTCTGGTGGCGTCGCGGCAAACTGTGTATTACAAAGCCACAATACTTCAATGCTGATAGAATTTCATCTCAGTGCTTCATCAGATTCCCTCTAGTACTCCTTTAGAGGCAACAGTAACACAACGCACGCAATCGATATCATCTGTCAACCGCTCAATCCCAACTTTCACGAACACATTCCATCACTGAATTTTATCAGAATGAAGAATCACTCAAATGTTTTCATGTTTAGGTGGTTCAGCGTTAACATCTGTGCACTAGGCAGCTACAGTTACCTGGCCGTCACATTGTTTAACGCCGCCCAAGATCTGGGTTGGGAGGAACAGATACAAATTTCTACCGCACAGTGCTCAGATTGTAAATAGCTACTTCTAAACCCCATGTTGCTTACTGAACCTATGATGAATTTCAAAGTAATTTCTCAACGCTGTACTGAGGTTCAGGTGGTTATGTCAGTGTTGCTGTCCTTAGCTGCTCGGCTTTTACGTCTAACGAGAAAACGTTTCCATCACTGAGTAGGCTCTTCACCATGCGATAATTCTGGCATTATAAGAAACGACACTCAGGACTACGCCAACCGACTAGCCAATTACATGCGGTCGCTACAAGCAAGTGCTACACGTATTCAACAGCCCTCGTCTTACGTTCCTAAAGAACTCAGCACTTGTGAGTTCGTATTTCTGCGAACAGACTCTGTCAAGAAACCGCTGCAGCAACCGTATAAAGGACCTTTTCGTGTCACTGAACTGTTTGCATGATCGACATTTTCGGTCAACACATCGCGGTCTCAGTTAACCGCCTTGAACCTGCTTTCATCGACTCACCCCCAAGTTTGATAATACAAGCATCATCTTGTTATGACCGCAAAGACGCTTGACCAGCAAATTCGTTTATTGCACGAACTCCCGTACAGGTCATGTTAAACATGGGACCACAAACGTGTACACTCATTTGCACGGCTGATATGCGTTCACATACATTGGGTAGCAGTACGTTGTCATTCGCCCTGGTGGCACTTCTCCCATAGCGCGTGCACACTATTCCAATATTCACTTCTGGTCCGTCGTCTTCCTGGCGTTGGGGCTTGCCCTTTGTTCCCGAATGTCGCTTGTGAGTAGTATATTACTCACAACGAAACTGCCTGTTATACAACAATCTGGGCCATCTTCATCTACTTCAAACTCCTACTTGGCCAAGGCGTAGTCTTCTGCATCTACTTTCGGCGTTCTCCCTCCACGAATTACAATCTGTTCAGGGAGGCGCGTCCAGTTTCCTGCGCGCTATCTCGAGTAGTTTACTCTTTTTCTCATCGCGCATCCATTGTAAAGCTGGCAATCTATCGTGTATTTAACGCATGTGTCGACCAGCCACCAACAGTTTTTCGTAGGTATAATTCCTCTGGCCCACTTTGCACAGAAGACACCTGCACCTAACTGTAAATATCCTCAGGCGCTTCAAGACACGCGTTACGGTGGGTATCTGCCTTTTCTCTAACGTACAGGTACTTCACCTTTTTTTCTTATTTCTAGATCTAACGCGATGCATAGTAGCAGTTGCTGGGCCCAAGAAAAACAATCGCAAACGCGGTAACACTGTGCCTGCGCAATAAAGAAATCACACCCCTGTCGGGTTGGGTGGCTCGCGCGCGGCTGGCCAGCAAGACAGCAGCTGTTGCCTAGGATTAAAATTTATAGGTAGAAGGCCTCCTATATTAGTCGCCCTTCTAGGAGGTGCTGGTGTAATGAGATCACTAAAAACTTTGCAGCTGGCAGATTCCGTCTACCCCACCTCCGTGCATCTATACGTGCTTGTGATATCTCGATCACCGATAATCATGACGACCTCCTAGGCAACGACTTACGGTTAAACTGGGTCATGATAATATAGTCTGCACGCTGTCAACGGAGCTAAGTCCGAACTCGGTCAAGCCTCGTTGAATTTTTAGGCCACAGCATCTCAGCAGAAGGGATTAAACCGCTCGATTCTAAGATCGAGGCTATTCGATCGTGCCCGCTTCCCGACACAATTCCCAAGCTCCGCCGCTTCAATGGACTTGTGAATTACTATCGTCGATTTATTCCCAACTGCGCCAAGCTTATGCAGCCTTTGACTGATTTGCTTCGGGGCAATAAACGTACTTTACACCTGACACCCGAAGCCACAACAGCTTTCGCCACCGTAAAGGAGGCACTTGCCTCTGCAGTCATGTTGCACTTCCAACAACCGGATGCACCGATCAGCATCGCCGTGGATGCATCAGACACAGCCATAGGTGCAGTGCTACAGCAAGCTATTCTGGAGGAATGGCAGCCGATTGCATTCTTCTCTCAACGCCTCAGTGATACTGAGACGCGATACAGCACCTTCGGTCGTGAACTCTTAGCTGTGTATAGGGCTGTGCGCCATTTTCGTCACGCACTCGAGGGCCGTGATTTCATTATTTTCACGGACCACAAACCTCTCGTGTATGCTCTGCGGAATTACTCCGATAGACATTCACCTCGAGAAAACTCGACAGCTGGACTACATAGCCCAGTTTTCTACGGACATCCGCCATGTCTCCGGAGCTGCAAACGTCGCTGCGGACACTATCACGAATGCACAGCGTATCTACAGCCACCGACCTGATCTCACATCGCAACATAGCTGCACAGCAACAGTCCGATTGCACGTTTATGGATGATCTAAAACGCACGAATCTACGCATCGTCACAGTGCCATTGACATCTTCGACTGGTACCATTGTATGTGACAATACGCTGGGATACCCCAGGCCAATCGTGCCACATTCGTTACGAAGAGCAGTTTTCGAAGCGCTGCATAACCTGTCACACCCAGGGATACGTGCATCACTACGACTGATCGCGGATCGATTCGTCTGGCCTAACATGAATCGGGACGTGCGGCATTGGGCCCGTTGCTGCCTTGCATGCCAACGTTCCAAGGTCAACCGACACACGAGCAGCCCGCTGGGAACATTTCCAACTCCCGATGATCGTTTTGAACATGTCCACCTGGACCTCGTCAGGCCACTTCCACCTTCTCGAGGCTACACCTACCTACTCACGTGTATCGACCGGTTCACTCGCTGGCCAGAAGCCATACCGTTGCCAGACCCATCAACAATGTCTGTCGCTCGCGCTTTTGTCGAGCATTGGATCGCACGTTTTGGTTGTCCGTCCACCATTACAACCGATCGCGGTACCCAATTCGAATCAGCCTTATTTTCACAACTGACCAAGCTGTTAGGCGTGCACCGAGCACGCACCACAGCATATCACCCACAAGCGAATGGACTCGTAGAGCGTTTCCATCGTCAGCTCAAAGCTTCATTACGTGCTCACGAGCGGACGGATTGGACGGAAGCTTTACCGCTAGTTCTACTTGGTATTCGCAATTGCGTCAAAGATGACAGCATCACTCGTCTACGGTCGTCCTCTAGGTCTTCCAGCTGATTTCTTTCAACCGTCAAGTAAAGCTGTCTTCTCCACCGCGCTCTCACCCGCAAAGCTGTTGTTGACACTCAGGACTACGCCAACAGACTATCCAATTACGTGCGGTCGCTACAAGCAAGTGCTACACGTGTTCAACGACTCGTCTTACGTTCCCACAGAACTCAGCACTTGTGAGTTCGTGTTACTGTGAACGGACTCTTTCAAGAAACCGCTGCAGCAACCGTATCAAGGACACTTTTCTGTCACTGAACTGTTTGCATGATCGACATTTTCGGTCAACACATCGCGGTCTCAGTTAACCGCCTTGAACCTGCTTTCATCGACTCACCCCCAAGTTTGATAATACAAGCATCATCTTGTTATGACCGCAAAGACGCTTGACCAGCAAATTCGTTTATTGCACGAACTCCCGTACAGGTCATGTTAAACATGGGACCACAAACGTGTACACTCATTTGCACGGCTGATATGCGTTCACATACATTGGGTAGCAGTACGTTGTCATTCGCCCTGGTGGCACTTCTCCCATAGCGCGTGCACACTATTCCAATATTCACTTCTTGGATCGTGCGTCGTCTTCCTGGCGTTGGGGCCTGCCAATTTGTTCCCGAATGTCGCTTGTGAGTAGTATATTACTCACAACGAAGCTGCCTGTTTTACAACAATCTGGGCCATCTTCATCTACTTCAAACTCCTACTTGGCCAAGGCGTAGTCTTCTGCATCTACTTTCGGCGTTCTCCCTCCACGAATTACAATCTGTTCAGGGAGGCGCGTCCAGTTTCCTGCGCGCTATCTCGAGTAGTTTACTCTTTTTCTCATCGCGCATCCATTGTAAAGCTGGCAATCTATCGTGTATTTAACGCATGTGTCGACCAGCCACCAACAGTTTTTTTTAGGTATAATCCTCTGGCTCACTTTGCACAGTGGACACCTGCACCTAACTGTAAATGTCCTCAGGCGCTTCAAGACACGCGTTACGGTGTGTATGTGCCCTTTCTGTAACGTACGGGTACTTTACCTTTTTTTCTCATTTTTAGATCTAACGCGATGCATAGTAGCAGTTGCTGGGCCCAAGAAAAACAATCGCAAACGCGGTAACACTGTGCCTGCGCAATAAAGAAATCACACCCCTGTCGGGTTAAGTGACTCACACGCGGCTGGCCAGCAAGGCAGCAGATGGTGCCTAGGACTAAGATTCATAGTTAGAAGGTCTCCTATATTAGTCGCCTTTCTAGGAGGTGCTGGTGTAATGAGATCACTAAAAACTTTGCAGCTGGCAGATTCCGTCTACCCCACCTCCGTGCATCTATACGTGTTTGTGATATCTCGATCACCGATAAATCATGACGACCTCCTAGGCAACGACTTACGATTAAATATGAGTCATGATAATATAGTCGCACTTACCTTCCGATTGGCACTCCCTGTCTCGCTAATCGACGGAGACACTAATGTAAACATCGCCATGAAAGTAGCTGTCACTAATTACTATAATCTAATGTCGTCAGGGCACGATCAGACTGCTAACTGGTTAAAAAGATGGCACGAAGCCAATGTTGGAAAACGACTATAATCGAACAAGTTGGTATTCACCCAATGATCAGCTGTGCCCAAAATTCTTACGAGGATAACCACCTCATTGCCAAGTTCCGGATTTGTTTTTTCGAAAGGGCACAGCCCACCAGAAAATACATCTGAATTAAGCAGTAATTTTGTCGGTTATTCCCTTCAACTAGTTCAGACCAGTGAGTCATGGATGTCATCAGACGTTGTGGACCGTTTATTTTTTTCTGTAAGTGCCTCAGTATCCTTTGTCGTGATTTGGAGAGCGGTCTGGTGGCGTCGCGGCAAACTGTGTATTACAAAGCCACAATACTTCAATGCTGATAGAATTTCATCTCAGTGCTTCATCAGATTCCCTCTAGTACTCCTTTAGAGGCAACAGTAACACAACGCACGCAATCGATATCATCTGTCAACCGCTCAATCCCAACTTTCACGAACACATTCCATCACTGAATTTTATCAGAATGAAGAATCACTCAAATGTTTTCATGTTTAGGTGGCCTTGGCTTCCCACATCTGTGCACTAGGCAGCTACAGTTACCTGGCCGTCACATTGTTTAACGCCGTCCAAGATCTGGGTTGGGAGGAACAGATACAAATTTCTACCGCACAGTGCTCAGATTGTAAATAGCTACTTCTAAACCCCATGTTGCTTACTGAACCTATGATGAATTTCAAAGTAATTTCTCAACGCTGTACTGAGGTTCGGGTGGTTATGTCAGTGTTGCTGTCCTTAGCTGGCTCGGCTTTTACGTCTAACGAGAAAACGTTTCCATCACTGAGTAGGCTCTTCACCATGCGATAATTCTGGCATTATAAGAAACGTCACGCAATATGGTATGGGTGACTGACCCATTATGATCCATAGTTGATCACAGAACAGTTGTTAAGGCTATAGTCCAATAAGTCAATGAACAACGTGTTTCTGAGTGCTGATTTGTTGGAGAAAATTGAGCACGAGATGGAGCGAAGAACCCGTGGTCCACGCTTGCCAAACGTAGAACTAAGATCTTTTTGATGTATTCGTGGGCAGATTACGGAAACACTTGCGGGCAAAGTACGTTTTGCGCGACAGAATGCATAAAATCCTTTTAGCAACGACCCACAGAATGACCATAACGAGAATCAGCCTTTTGAATGCCTAAGAGTTCGTACACGCTGTGAAATGTCTTTCAGTAGGAAAATGACAGACAACTGATCCAGACTGTAGGCACCAGCACCTGTTTTCTGGTTATGCATTTAGCGGACGCTTTACAACTGTTGCAGAAGGTCGATATACTTTTATCAAAACGCCTGGTTATCTGTCATAGCGGCCACTGACAGTCTGGTTAGCTTGGATCAATATGTTTTCCGTTTTCCTGTGTTGGTTGTCTGTTGGACTGGTCATGATACATTCGTTTCGGTCACCTACTGAGCGACAGAACTACAGCGTACGCTCTCGAGTCTCGTGTTCTGAATCCGCAAAGCTGGTAGGGCCATAAAAGTTTTTCTCAGTTATTTAGTTTTCGTTGAGACCTTGGCCTACATGCAGAGCGAAACGTCCCAGCGATCCTCTGGATTGATAAGAGAACTGCTTCAATTTCACTGTCGCCCTCATCTGCATCGTCTATGAACTATGCAACGTAACGCGACACAGGTTAACGCAAGGGCGGATACATATACCATTGGCTGACTGTTTGGGTCAAAAGCTTACCAGTAATCTACGGTTACTTTAAACTCAACACTCCTTCTCTTATTTAGCCATCCAGACCTGACCATTGAGTTAAGCCTAGTTCGAAAGCAGATCCCCGGATTGAAAACTAGATTGCGTCCAAATATTTATGTGTTTATTCTCAACAACTGCACAACGAGTCAGAGTGAGCGCGTCTCAGTCAGCGGCGAACGTTGTCCCGCATGAAAACCAAGATGTCACCCGAATATAACCAAAGAAGTGAAAGCTGGATGACCTTGTGCCATAGTCGGAGAATACTAAACTATTCCAGCAAAACAAAAATAGTATGCGTAGGGCGTAATTAGTAGAAGTCGGCCTGCTGAATGCGACGTAATGCGAATGTGGGTAAAGAACTTACTGTGGTCGGTGACCGGATAGTTCCCACCTTCATTAAATGCAACAACTTAGCTACTAATAAGTAGTTTGGCAGATTTTATGATTATAGATGAGACCCAATTGTGAAAAGTCAGGGCTTCGGCTGGATTCGAACCAGCGACAGAAACACCATGCCTGAAATTTCCGAGCTTCTGGCGTGGCTTCGTAGCTCAGCTGGTAGAGCGCTTGCCGCGTTGAGGCATGGTGTTTCTGTCGCTGGTTCGAATCCAGCCGAAGCCCTGACTTTTCACAATTGGGTCTCATCTATAATCATGAAATCTGCCAAACTACTTATTAGTAATACAATTTCAATGCTCAACAGTGGCGTTGGTGGATTCCAGCGTGAACTGTTTGAGAAATCCTGCCAGGGCAGTCGGTCCACTGGATCATTTGGTGCCTTTCTCTCGATGTGTGGGGCGAGGTGGAACCGAGTCCAAATGTGAAATTTCGGTTCTGGCGCTTGCCGCGTTGAGGCATGGTGTTTCTGTCGCTGGTTCGAATCCAGCCGAAGCCCTGACTTTTCACAATTGGGTCTCATCTATAACTTAGCTACTCCAAAGAGGCGGCGCGCAAAGATACGATACTGTAGGACAGCGTGCCAAATTTGCACACTTCATTAACCCATACAGTATTGATAGTAATAGTCGGCGCGCTGAACCACCTCCTCGTGGTGCCGACTGGGCGGTCTCGGTGCAAACCTTGACTGGCTAAGAGTTCAGCAACTCCAGATAGGGCCAACCACTCTACCTGGTTTCAACGTACTGGTTACATTCGATCAAGACAATGAAACTACTGCCAGCACCTCCGTGCAGGCATCTACCAGTACACAGGATAGGCGAGCGGAGTACACCTGTTCAGAATGTGGTCAGGTTTGTAAATCGAACGCTGGTTTGTCGGCGCACATTCGTATGCATCGACGCAGGAATGGTCCAGAGCAGGAAGTGGACACCAGCCTGTCACAATCTTTGACTGCGCCAACTGTGACCGCAGCTTTCCCACCAAAATTGGTCTCAGTCAACACAGAAGGCATGCACATCCCGTCAAACGTGCATGAAAACTGCCAGGTCAAATAGGTCCCAGCATGGTGGGAATTCAACCGATGTATTGAGACAGCTTCCGCAATACTGAGAGCCTGCTTTGGTTTGGGTCTAAAGAACACTCTAAAGGACGGTCCTTGGGTCCACTGAGTGCCCGGTCTGAAGAAGATGTTTTGTAATGGCGCTGACGGCACAACCGACCCCGAATTCAAAAGCCATTTCGGTATGTGTTCGTTAATGCGTGTGCCGAGGTGCCGTCCTAGTTCTGCCGACGTATCCGCTACGCATCAATTACACAAAAGCGTGGCCTCGTTAGGACTTTGTTTCACAGAGTTCGACGTATTGTGACAGAAGATCAGTTAGAAAATGAACTGATGTTACTACACGAGATTCTGGTAGAAAATGGTTACTCCGAAAGGTTTATCCAAAAGTATTCCACTCCACAACCTACGCGTGTTACACCCATTACTGTTCCTCGCAAGCCTGTCTATTTAACTCTACCTTTCAAAGGTGATAATGTTTCAGCCCTCATAAAACGCCGTTAGGTGCAGCGCTCAAACGTACCTACAACGCCGCCCGACTGGTCTACGTAGATGAAACTACCCGTGTTCCAACTACACCTAGAAAGGACGTGGTGCCTCTTTTCGCCCAATCCAACATTGTATACACGTTTGATTGTGTCTGTGGAAGCAGATACGTCGGCAGAACTAGGAGGCACCTCGGCACACGCATTAACGAACACATACCGAAATGGCTTTTGAATTCGGGGGTCGGTTGTGCCGTCAGCGCCATTACAAAACATCTTCTTCAGACCGGGCACTCAGTGGACCCAAGGACCGCCTTTAGAGTGTTCTTTAGACCCAAACAAAAGCAGGCTCTCAATATTGCGGAAGCTGTCTCAATACATCGGTTGAATCCCACCCTGTGCGCCCAGAAACAGTTGGTGACTAGCCTGTCACTATGTTGGTAAGAATGCAACTGGTACTGTTTGATTCCATTTTACTTTCGTATTTTTTCCCAAACCAATTTTTCAAACCAACATATCTTTCACACAATCCAACAACTATTGGACCACCTCTATCCATTCTAAATCCATATTGCGTTATCTTTTCAATCAGTGTAAATCAATGTACATCCTTTTAATTCCGTTTGATCTGTATAGATTTTCCAACCATATCTCACCACTTCCATTCAATCTGTATGGATTTTTAACCATCTCTCTCCTTTAACTTCTATTACCCCTTTTGACCCACAGCAATTCTATTTCATGTTCTTAATGAGTACGCTTCAGTTGCATCTTGATGCTTCCGCTTTGGTCACCTGACTGACAGTCTCAGACATGATTAGATCGATTTCGCCTAGCTGCTTGCTCCCCCACTATATAATGTGTATGTTAATTTCGCAAAAGTAACCGATGAGATGCGAACGAAATGTCACTGCGCAAGACATCTTACATGCTACTGTTGGCCTTTTTCAAGTTTATCAGTGGGAACCAATGTTTCGAATTTTTATATCCACTGCAGTGTTCTTACCTTGAATGCACTGGCACGCTGGCAGCCGGGTGACTGGGAATTTTGTGTAGGCATCCGAAGGTCAGTAAGTGTCTGAAGGACGCACCCATCGTGATATTTTGGGCTAGTCTGCTTGTGTTGGTTCCAACCTCTCTGATGTGACTACCAAATAATTTTTTTGAGAGGCACTTGTTGAGTGACATATTCGCGGCTGCGTACCAACGCGCATGACACGTATGCCTTGTCACAGGATGGATCCATGACTGGTCGTTTCAAGGTATCCGGACTGACCATACGTTTCCTGAAATATTGGAACACGAATAAAGCTAAGATACTTAGTGGTTGACCAACAGACTCCTTGTTGATAATTACCCTTGACTCGCTTGTACAACTGTCTGTTAGTTCAGCAACCCGTTGGCGTCATCTCCGGAAACACGCATTAAAGATGATGCGACCGTGTAGCTCCAGAAAAGTTCACTCAGCGTGGCTTGAGTAAGTTTGATTGGTCTATATGGTACTGTATGGATTGGTTTCGAACCTCTTCCATGTCGTCCGTGAAAAGACAGTATGCGTTGCGAGAACCTCTTCGATTCACCGCTCGTCCAAACTTCAACGCAATAAATAATTTGGGGGCGAGCGAAACTAACATCTCTGCAGGGCACAGCATCAGAACTAAGCAAGCATTTTAAATGTTGAGTCCCCTGTGGTTTGCCACATTATTTGTTCTCCAACGAACAAATCGGGTTACAGCTTGTGGCGCCTTATGTTCCAGTCATGCCAATCACTGACAAACGTCGATTGTTTCACTACTACTGTACACCTGCAAATCTGAGTTTGTGTCTGGTGAACAACAGCTGCATACCGCAACCAGTCTTGGATCTTACCCTCATTACTTACGCAAAAGCTCTGGAGTCGAAAACAATTCGTGGGATTATTCAAACTCCGCCATCCCTTGCATAACAGTGTGCCCTGCAGATTTGCAAGAGGCTCATCAGCTTGGCTTACATGAGCGTAGCCGGTGCTCAAAATACAGTGTAGTTTGGCGCAGAACCTTTTTCATTTTCTTCTTGTGAAGTCTCAATTTGTATGGTTTCCGTAGCTCTCTCGATACACCCGTGAGACAACAATCAACCTCACCGAGCCACGATGGAGAAGTACTTCTGATTGAAATATAAATTGCGACTGATCGTTTGTTTCACAGATGCCGATAATGAGGTACGGGACAGATCAATCGTACTTGTTGTTAGAGGCTCACAGCCGTCCATTTTTGTATCCTTTGGGGTGGATTCTATCCCTTGCCATTTTGTAAATAGGTGAACATCCGTGTTCCTCGTATAACCAAGCGGGTAGTTAAAATGACGCGGACAATAAACCACACGTTAGTACTTGCCGGTAGCAATTGTCCGTTAGCAGTGACACCTTCCAATCAACAATGACGGGTAACTCATAATAACTTAACGTTGATTCCTCCACTAAGTAAGCCTTACGCCCGGAGTTGCCCGACCTTACATTGAGGCGGTTTGGAAGTCTTAATGAAAAGACGGCAAATATGCCAGCAAACTTTGTTCAACACTTTACGTACTGCACGAACGGACAGAATTTTGAGCATGAATGATGAAATTTCGTTTGCTAGAAACAATGACGGCCAAAGAACTTGTTATCCACCGTATATCTCCAATAATTCGTTCAAGCACTACCGTCTTCCAAATCACTTGCAAAATTTTGGCGACAACACCGAGGTTTGAAATTTCCTGGACCACCATTCTAGATGACAAAACATATCTCAACCACATTCAGAGTGTACACGGGGCAATGAGATAAAAAATTACACTAAGACTGTCATCATGTACGGCGATGAGGAGGATTCAGTCTTGCCCCTGTATGATCTAAAATGACGTTTAACGAGGTGTAGCGGCGATCCAACGATCCCAATCGCAGTGCTACAGTACTAGTGAACAGAGTGGCAAACTGAATAATTATATACCATCAGCAGTTTCGACTGACAGTTCGTTTCCCAGAAAAGGTATTACAGTTCGATGCCAAACAGACTACAGGTGAACTATGATCGATGGTACTGCATTTATACCCAACAGAGTTCTTTCGGCAGTCAACGGGTTTAAAAATAATGGGAACGAGCCGAGCTCTGAAAAGGCGATGCAGGCAGCACCCAAGCAAGGTGCATTAGTAGGCGACTGGCTATTTCAACAACTATCAGATTGACATGGCAAAATGAAAAACATCCGGATCAACAGTTATAGAAAATCTAAGGGGTGAAATATACACCATTGAGCATCTGGTGGGACTAGGGTTGGGTCGAATTCTCACATTTTTGAACTTGAAGCGTTAATACAATCAACGGTGCTGTTTGTTTTGTTGATTCTGTAGTGAAAATTACTGGGTGTCGGGGCAAAATAAGTATTCCCAGTTTGGCCCTCACTTCACTTTTCTTGTAGTCAACGGAAAAAGAGATAAACAACTTGCGGGGTTTCAGAATTTCAATCTTTTCTCTGTACTTTACGTATCTTTAATGTCCAGGGTTGCCAGATTACCCTTCCGCAACGATACTGAGATCAACGTGTTATGGCTTAAGTAAATAAATTTCCTTATGTTAACCACATCTGCCAATTGGAAGCGCAGCTATGCATTCTCGTAGGTAAGGGTATAAACAACCCTGTCTTAACATTCCTATCCAAGAAGAACAATCTTAACCTGAAAAAAGGTTCAGGAATCATCTAGTGGTAATCATCGTGAACACGACGGGACGGAAGGCTGTCAGAGTGTGAAGACAAAGTATGCCGGCGGCATCGTGCGACTTAAGGTTGAGGAGGAAACTAGTGGGCCTGGAAAATAATTTGAGGGACATGACAGGCCGGAAACTAAAGAGGTGGAGGGATGGAATGAAGAGTAACCCCAAAGCGGAAATGGAGCAAACGTCTCCAACCACCACCTGGTTGAGTAAAAACAGGTAGGCCTGCTGGATGCTCTAACAGCTCTGCAGCAGAGTCGATGAAAGGTCGGAGGCCCTTCGGGTGCTGCAAGATGACAGACGCCTTGCGGACAAACACCCGCACACTTGAAAAAGCCTGGCGAGTCTCGCTGGTAAAGGGCGAGAGAAGATTAACCATAGGATATCAGGATCAGTGATAAATGAAAGCATCCCAAGGGAGCGAGCCATGTGACACTACCTAGGGAACCTGTTACGACCCGTAAACATTCCGGGGAATACAGAGATTATTGATGTTCCAGATTTGGGGAAATTGCAATAGGAGACCGCGTCCAGTATCCCAAAAACTGGACGTTTGTTAGTTGAGTGTTCCGATCGTCGACATAGGGACATTATTCTGACGGCCACCGGGACCCTCAGGAACGCAACATAATAGGGATTTTAGCAATTCCAAATAACCTATCCAAGACGGAGGTGCATGTTACGCTATCAACGGCACAGAGCTTTTTACCTACAGCGATGTACTTTAAGAAAATCTCCAAGTATATATTAACCGGTTACGGCATGTAGGGGACCTCCCGCAAAGCTAGGACACTCTCACGTTCGTCCAGCATTTGGCCAGAGATTAGCTACAAAGACTTGATGACAGCAGATGAATCATCACACCCTCGGAAGGCTGTGTTTGTTGCGTGAAATCTTCCCGTGTAGCATTGTTGTTGTTGTGCACACATAGGACGATAGGGTCCAAAGACGATGATCTGTTGTCGACGTTCGATGCTTGGGCAAGCCGAGCGCGTAAGATTCCCTTTCTTGGAGAGTCTGATAAACCTGGAGTTAGCTGGATAGAAGAGGGTACAGAGAAAGATTCGTTTCGCAAACCTTTCCTCAAAATCTTATGCGTCAAAACTTTAGTTCAAAATATAAGTCAGCACAACGGACGGGTGCCTAGCTAGACAGCATTTCGGAGGCCTATGCACCGTAAGGAAACGATCGTGGCGAAAATGCAGGGCGAGCACGGCTCAGATATATACAGAGTGCGTCCTAGAACAGACTTAAACGCACAGGTGTGCATGAGCGTTATCAGTCACCCCATTGACCGGTTAATTCAATTAATCGTTTGGTGGAGCCAAGCTACCCGCAGGCTGTAAGACAGTCGACGTCATATGGGTAAACAAAGAAGGCACCGGGAGGACGTCCCAGACCATAAGCCCGTCAGTTTCATACAGGCCATCTTGAATGTGACGGAAAGTATCTCAGTGGCAAGATAGCTCAACGCGTCACTAATTATGGGCTAGTGACGACTTAGCAGCATGGATCTATCAGCAACCATCTTACTTTTCTACTTTGCTGGCTTCCTTTCGTGAGATCACTGTACTGCTGGATAAGGGAGGATGTGCTATTCAGACCTCAGGAAGCCTTTAGATTCGGTGAACCAGAGACCTGTAATGCTGAAATTGGAGGCGTTCAACGTTTCTGCAGGAGTTTCAACGTTGTTGGAGACGCTCCCACAAAACAGGAGTTTCTACGTCCCAGTATAGGGTTCTAATTCGCACACTGCACGTGCCGCCAGTTGTGTTCAGAAATGGTCAGTTGGGGATTTCCCGATGTCCTTTGTGCACAGAAGTAGTTTGACAGGGAGGATCAGCAGTCCTTTTTATTTGTCCGCAAAGGACGTGAAACTAATTCAGTGACCAGCGATCGTGTGGCTTCTCTAAGGATCCCGGCTGCAACCATGTTTTCCCGCTTGTTTGTTCTGTACGCATGATTCTGTGTACGCCTGCTATAGGAGGCCTGATATGAACTCAGTGCCACTTTCTTCAGTCGTGCAACTAATTGCACGCAGAGAATGCCTGCTATTTTCCTAACGACTCACCTGTCACTCTATTCTTCAATGTCATTTAACGTGGACCATTATGAGCGTCGGTTAACGCAGTTTAAGGTTTTGCTCACTTTTTGCCTGGCGCGCTTCTCATTGCCTCTGATTGGGCCGGAGCGCACCTCATGCTCCCCTTCTTTCATATTTTGGCTGCTGCTGCTGGTTCCAGACTACGTTAGGGCTAACTGCTCATTGTATTTACAAACATAACTGGAAATTTACGATCTGCTTCCAAACTCTACTGCGTTCTTTGGTTCGATACCTGTGGGGACTATCTTTCGGTTGCTCTTCCGAAATAACGTTCAAAATGTCAATGGACGAGGATAGATCGCATACCCACTCGCTCACTACACTAGTGGGATACCCAAATGAATCCTATATGCAGCTAGACTTCGGAGAAATTCTTAAGTGCTCCGTCGACTGGGAACCCTTGATAAATGCTGCGCAAATAGGGATGACTAACGAAAACCGAGACCGAGGCACAATTAGATGTATGGTAGGGTCTGAGAGAAGCGTGCTTGATCGGAGAATTACTGAAATGAAGGACCGGGGAATTCAGCCTGAAAGGGGCCTCGAGACGCCCACTTACTTTCATCCTGCAGCTTGGAAAGCGAATCGGGCGATCTATCGTCTGAAGAAGACACTAGCCCCAGGGAAACCCGTCGTCCTTGCGTTCTCATTTAAAGCCTGCATGAGACCACATCTCGAGTATTGTGCGAAGAACTGGTGTCCTTATTTGGTCAGGGAATGTAAGGTCATAGAAGCGCGACGCAGATTTATGCATTCCTCTGTAGAACTGAGGTAAGTGGGACAATTAGGCATTCGTAAGCATCTTAATCTCTTCTGCTCAGAAAGTTAACAGGAGAGAGATCTAGTAGAAGTCCTTAGGATCTCGAACGGATTTTCCAAAGCAGGAGAGCTGCAATGTACTGGCATCAAAAATCCATCGTTTAGAGGACATGCACTAAAATTTATGAAGGTGAGCGCTAGAACTAATATATGGGCCAACGTTTCATAATATAGACTTGTGGACAACCGGAACAAGTTGCCGTCCGTGGTGGTGTACGCTACCATGGTTATAGACCTTAAACTTAAGGTTGGTACATGTGGGTTGAAAGTAGTCTTGGATCTGCGATGAGGATGGTCTGGTCGGGATCCATTTAACCTGATGGCGACTGTTAAATCGCTCCTGGCGATTTAGGGTAATTCACTCAGTAACGCGTATTCGACAATTCCAATAACGCTTATTCAGACGGTCGGGTTGACGGGACTATCTTCCAAGTCCAGAAAACGTCAGAAAAGGCGGTCGAAAGTATTGGAATTTATACGGTACTGTTTAATGAAATTACAACAAAGATACTATCTCATCTTGAATGGGAATCAACCGGATACACAGGTTATCAGAATGGAGTAACTATAGTTACTCCGTGTTTATAAACACGGAAAATGAGCTCACTAAAACAACCTAGCGTAAATAAAGTGCAGTTATGGTAAAAAAATCTTTCATGGTCGTTCACCGCAGACAACAGGGTAAAATAGTCAAATTAAGGATCGGCTTTCTCATAACAAACTAAGTATGCTTCTACGGATTAACCGCCGCGCATCACATTAAACAAAAGACGATAAACGTAACAGACTAACTTTAACAGACCTAACGGCGCCCCTCTTGCTTTCCTGTGTCGGGATTTTAGTGCGGATGTGCAATAAATTAACGGTTTCCAAATCCATGTAATGACGTAAAACAGCAGTATGGATAACTGTGGGACAGATACAGTAGGTCGCAATCTACGCTAGGCAACATCGATACGCGTAAATAACTAGGAAGGTTCAGGATCCGGCCCTCGAGCGTGCCAGCATGCAGTTGGTATGAATACCACCCTTGGCGCACATGGACAGACAAGCGTGCGAACAAATAAACGCGGCCGAATGTAACAAGCAAGCGGTAGACGAAGGCTGTTACGATGCTATGTGCAGTGTGACTTGATATTTCAGGAATAGTTTGACACGTAGTACCACCGGAAGACCGAGGTGATCTTCAGGTCCACACAGCATCTTCCTCATGCTTCTCGGTTCTTTATTCTTACCTGCCGTGGACACTGCACAGAACTTCACCATTTGGCTGTTGGTTCCTCCTTAGCTGTTTTTCCGAACACACGAACAAAATGTTGTGTCGTATTATCCAGGTGCCTGAGAGGGATTTTGACAGAACAATCACTGACTTCCGTCACGTCCACCGATCTGAGCATATCACAATCGCTGGAGGTAATTCCAATACCACCCTTCTACAACCTAATTTCCAAGATATTGTTTGCATAGTCCTGATAAGGACACCTTCAGAAATATTCTTGCTCTCATCGCGGGTAACTCGAACTTTGGTTCAAATTTTCTCGCTGTCACCGCTTGTTCATATTTTTTGCCCTATTGGTGCCTCGCGCATGAAACTTTCGTATGACTACTGTTATTTGTTACGAATAACATACTAATTCGTTACATATTGAATTTTTTGGGTCACATTGTATCTGCATTTGTTTTATTTTGCATATTTCCAGTTCCTATTGATAATGACCAGAGTTGAATGCAGTAGTGTTAGGACTCAACAAACACTGACTGAGGCGGTGAGCATTTACGGCCGTTACGGGTGCAAGATGTCCGTACAGAACGGTATGCAGTGCTCCAAGTGCCAGAAGTGGTACCAATTCAAATGCACTGGCCTCGACGAAGGCCAATACCAGCAGCTTGTTTTCATCAGCTCTAAATGTTGCCTGCATCAGCTGCAGGTTCAACGACAGTCAAGACGCCGCTTTGCCGCTAACTAGCCACGCGCACACCACGAAAAATTGGACGACGCGGAAGACCTGCGAATGCAAATGCGCAGACCTTCTTAGTACTATATGTCTTTCCATTTCTTCCATGGGGAGTAGAATGGAGGGGTACCAATGGACTTTGTGCGAAATGAAGTTGGAACTCCAATCTTTGAATGAATACATAACTCACTCTCCCTGGTGCTGCGATCACCGAGAAGGAGAGAGCTTTGTCAGCTGCACGTTTAGAGGGGCAAATATGAAAGAGGGAGCTCAGAGAAAAGAGAGTTGTTTCATGGGGCAACGTCTCCTCCAACTGAGCTGGCAAAGTTAGTTCTGATTCCTTCATTCTCCCCGGAACGTTACTAACCTCGTACTCGCGAGCAGGCTACGCGCTAAGACAACCAAAATGTCCCTTGGCCTTTTGGTAACCTTGCCAGCCACGCTCACTCCTGAGACAGTGGTGGAAAAACAGTGGACTTTAAAATCCGCCAACGCCCATCTAAAAGGTGTGTCTTTCGATCGCTGTCGCCAAGAGAGGGTGAGACGTGAGCAGCGGATTAAAACTAAGTCACAAATCATGGCAGACCGGAAGCTACAACTGGAGACTAAGGTCGTAGTTTCTGCTCCAGTAGTATCCACTCAGGCTTATGTGCCAGTGGTGGAAAGCGGGGACGCCGTTTCCGTAGTCGCCATTCCAACGACCGACGCCCCAAGCACGGGTACAGGTGTCGAAGACACCAAAACTACACAAAAGCCGTTTCTCCGAGTTACCTGAGCCAAAAACCATCAGAATGCTACGCAGAAGTTTCTTTCTTCCAAGAATTCGGAACCGTAGGATTCTGTTGGTGCCACCACCTGGGATTCAAAAAGCATCTCTTTGGCTCACCCCACTAGGTATTTCTGTCAGTGGCTCCATAAAACCGCGCACACTGCCCTCCTTCAAACCCTGCACCCAGCAGACGAAAAGTCAAATTTTCCGTGGGTGAAAACTCCCAAACACCCTCCCAAAAAGCGGAATTTAGCAGGGGTGCAGAGGTCGCAAATTGCGACACCGAGATTGCATGTCAAAGCGTCCTGTAGAAACGCTGACGTACGCACAAGCGGTGACGTCGCGCTCGCAGCCTCAAAGGAGAGCCATCAGAACTAATTCGGCATCACACAGACAACTCACCCACATCCCTCAATCCTAGGTCTTCTTTTCCAAGCTCTTCCTCGCACTCTCCTCTCTCTTTTTTTCGAGAAATCAAGTAAGGAAGTAGCTCATAGATGCCTGTACAAAAACTGTCCGAGTTTGTTCAGTAAATTACCGGTAATCAGATAGTTGACTCATGACAAACAACCCCACATGTTTGCTTTCACGGAGACCTGGTTTACAGGTGACGTCAGTGACAGTGAACTGAGTGTCCCGGGTATTCAGTTTACCGAGCTGACTCCGCTCGAAGGAGAATGGGGAGTTCTGCGATTTTCGTTTACCATTATCTCCTCAACACCCACGGTTATCGGTGGATTTCATTCCTCTGATAAATGTGACGCTCTGTGGCTTCGACTGGCATTGCGTGGCCATGACTCACTCCTAATGGTGATTGTTAATCGCTCTTTTCAATCCGACGTTTCCAAAAAGGATATCTTTTACGTTAACCTAGACAATTTCCTAGAGCTACAACATCTCCCTCATCTGCCTATTATGGATGACTTCATTTCACCCAAGATAAACTGGGTAACAGTTTCTCACCAGGGATGTGAAAGCGGATTCTTGACACCCCTATTACCGTTGGTACGACGGAAAGCGTGGATACAGCATTCCAACGCCCCAACGCGGCACCGTCCTGGTCATATTCCCTTTCTGCTCGACTTAGTCATCACCAGTGAGAGCCATCTGATAGACAAAGTGATCATCAAACCACCACTTGGTCACAGTGACCACCCTCTGCTAATCTTTGATCTTATCTGTTACTGGTCACAACAACCAATAGAAAAAAGTCCACAATTCAAAATTGTAATCAAGCTGGTTTAACGG
>LOND01002985.1:19355-31409 GCA_014220965.1 Paragonimus kellicotti | reverse complement strand
TGTTATGAGTACGAAAGTATAGTAGCTGTTTTAGTTCTTGTGGAGGTATACGGACATCTAGATCGTTAATCATAATATAGGCACACAAATAGTCTATCGACTCTTTCAGTGGAACATTTGTGAACAAGGATGAGACGTCCAGAGTAAGCTCTTGTTGTCCGATTAGGTTTAGTCCGTTGATTGTATTAATGAATTCAAAGGAGTCTTGTGGGCTGTTCTGACAACTTTTGCCTGACGAGTTCAAGAATAGCCATTTCGCCAGCGAGTGGTGTGGTGAGTTGCACATGTCTAGAATAGGTCGAAGAGGTATACCCGCTTTGTGAACTTTCGGCAATCCGTAAAGCCTTGGAATTGTGGTTCCAATGGGTCGAATACGTTCGAAAGTTGGAGAGTCAATTGTCCCGTTTTGTTTCATAGAACGTAGTATTTTTGACAACGCCTTCTCTATTTGAGGGGTTTTGTCCTTCTCATTCCCCATCTTCTCGAATTTGGTTTGATCATCTAGAATGGTTTGCATTTTGTCTAGGTAATCTATCTTATTGAGAAGAACTATTCCAGCACCTTTATCCGGCTTGGAGAGAATAATGCTTTCATTTTTTCCTCAGACTTTCGGCTGCTAATATATGTTCTTGCGTTAAGAGATGTTTCAAGTTTGGATTACTCTGCTGGTATTGATAACACGAGTTAACAAGCGTAGACTTCAATCGTTCAACATCTAGCGGAGATGACGGCTTAAGGTCAGACAACTGAGAAAACAGGTTCTCGAACTGTACTTCCAAATCCAACTGCCTAGTTTTTCCTTTTGGGCAACAAAATCTAGGACCCAGTGACAATACTTCAATCGACTTTTTATCTAGACGCAATGAGGAAAAGTTATGAACGTACCGTTCTGAGTTGGCTGGAAATTCAGTGACTGGCTTCACTGGACTGAGTTGCTTCTGCAGTACGGCCTGCTTCTTTTCTAGTTGCTTTTCCACAATCAGACAGACGTAAGTTTCTAAATTACCACGTTCTTCGGGCGTCAGCTGCTCCAGACAATATTCACATTTGGCCAGGTTTCAACTCTAATCATCAAAAGTAACTGATCTATTCCCTTACAGGATATGTGTATTGGGATATCATAAGCTGTTACATCTTCATCTTCGTTGATAAAATTATTCCGGACATTCAACTGTTTGTGAACCACGCGCACATCTCTCAAAGTAATTTTTTTGTCCTGTCAGAAGCAATCAGTTGTCAAACTCCCATGAAATTTTGGCATGTCAGAGGTAACTTGTTCTCCACGGTTCGACAAATGATTGCCCGCAAACAACTGTTGCCAGCCCAAAAATGTGCCGTTCGATACGCACTTGTCTAGTCCCTTTCGAAACAAAACCAATCGAACTTTTGTTGGACAGCTTTGCTCATCCGCGCCACATAAAT
The DNA here is from genome assembly GCA_014220965.1 of Paragonimus kellicotti. Taxonomy (NCBI): domain Eukaryota; kingdom Metazoa; phylum Platyhelminthes; class Trematoda; order Plagiorchiida; family Troglotrematidae; genus Paragonimus; species Paragonimus kellicotti. Next base: position 29,987 of record LOND01002985.1, on the reverse strand, counting down.
CAGTAACTGGAAGGACTTACTTCATTAGTGTATCGTATTTAAATCGTCCCTGTCATTAAGTACAGTCTAGCAGACTAGGGTTCAATCCAGTGAACGCCGAAAAAAATGATCTTCCTAAACTTCGCAAATGAGTTCCGCGGACTGCAAAATGAGCTATGGACATGTCCAAACTACGTACGATACTTCATAAGTGAACGATGTATTAAGGGTGCTCATCGGATGATTACATAATGGTCCGTATGCACATGGTAAACGAAACTGAACACAACAACTATCGAGGGCCAAGTTCTGGTTTATAACACTCCTCTTCACTTCGGACTAACGTTTCTGTCCAGTTGGGGTGCTAGCAGTCTGGATTCAACACGTTAACTAAGACACATTTTTAATATCCCTGTTTAACGCTGGCTACGGGTTCACATAGCATGTGAAGATGGTGAACGATGATCGTGCGGACTACTCTGGGGAAATGTCCGAGATTGCGGGCGATAAAACTTATGCACAACGACTGGAGATCAATTCAAATGTCTGGGTTTTGCTTCTGGATTAAGTCACCAGAAAAAAAGAAATATCAGAACACAAACTTTTGCGAGGTTAGAATAACGTCTCTTCATCATCCTGCACAACGTCGTTACAGAATATCAGTGACTAGTGGATCTGAAGCAGGACACGGTTATGACTGAAAAGAAGCATCGTTTAAACCTGTTTCACATTCCTCAGTCAAGGCGGCGTCGGAATCGGAACAAGCCGACCCATCGAAATCACACACCGTAGTGACAATATGATGAATGGTACTATGTGCCTTATTGCCAATCCACACAGAATCGATGCGCCCGTTGCTGTCGATGGGGCCCATAGTGAAGACCGTTAACGTTTGAAGCAGCGGAAGGACCTGCCTAGTCACACGCAAGCCCAGCTTTGCAACAGCGCAGGTCGTCCTCGCTGCATGGAACGACAAATACGGGACGCACAAGATGTGCTTATCTGTCTTCATCAAAATCACGTTGGTCATGTTACAGTTCGGTACGTCATCGAATATTGCATTAATATGTGAGTGCACAAGCCACCTGACTCAAGCTTACAACGTTCCCGACGACTCGGCTCACCCAAAGCATCACTAGTGGTCAACTATACCTCATTGGCAGTCTAGTGCACCGCAGTCTTTTAGGATGGTCAATCAGTGATGTTTGTTATATAAATCGCCCGCCTGGTTCACACACTCTTGGAATGATCGGAACAACTAATTGCATCTACGTGACAGGCAGGTAGTTAGAATCTGTAATCAAACTCACTTTCAGCAGCAGCCCGTAGTGTCACAATGAGTTCATCTTCAACTCACAAGCACTTTTCACGTAACTTGACTGTTGCACCAAGACAGGTATTCTTGTCCCTGATGTGGAGCAAAGCCGGCACTTCGGTTGAAGCGTCCGGTCCCACATGTTGTGTTGGCAACTGCCGTGGAATAAATGGAACCTCTTCAGAAGGCTGGCTGAACCGGTGAACTAACCAGCAGAAGCATCCCCCATTTTTGTGGTCAAAAAGGTGAGCGGAACAGCACAGTTTTGTTTAGACTATTAGACCAGTAGCAGCCATCGGAGCTCTCCAATGAGAATAACTCAAATAATTCCAACCTGGGCACCCAGTAATCCAACGAGTAAAGTCCTTTGTACGTAGTTTTGCCTTCCGGTCAAACAATGACGGACAGACTGAAGAATACTGCAAACATTGCACACTGTATTGCCTGGCTTCGAAAAATATGAATGACACCGTTGGTCAGTGGCTCAAAGATCCTGGCAAAAGTCTTCACAAAGATTTGAGGGGATCGCTTGATGGGCAAACGTATCTGATCACCATCGTTGTCTACACCAAGTGACAGGGAGTTCACAACTTGAAACAGCCAATTACGGAGATCACCATGAGGAAGCTATCAGAACTCTTCAGTTGTTTCAAACTACTGGAGACGTTCGTCAAGGACAGCGGTTTTCAGTTCACCTTCTCTGTATTTCTAGGCTACTGCAACCGGTCAGGCATCCGGCACATGCGATCTGAAGCATACATTTTCAATCGAACGTACAAGCCGAAATTGTTGTCGACACCTTCAAACGAACGTTGTCGAAGGCCAGAGGAGATGTACCACAAAGTTATGTTTTACAGCGTTTCCTGATAAATCCCCGAGCGACCTCATACCCGAACTTCCCAGATGGTAAGTCGCCAGCAAGATGCCTGTTTGATAGAAATTTGGGAGCTACCTTCGATATCATGATCCCTGATCCTAACAGGGGTGAAGGACGCTACATTATAATGGGAAGACTGTAAAATCGCAGTTGCGGAGCTCGTGCGCGACACCTCGGTAATGACGAATCCCTCTTTGTACTTATTTCTCATGGGACAGAGAACTGTAAGTAGGAAGTAGTCATCCATCGGCTAGGGTCATTGCTGCATGATGTGAAGATTGCTGGAGCCATGTGTGTACAGCACATGGACCAGAACAGCCGAAGTCTTATTAATGCACCGTGCGACAAGGTAGGATCAGCTGAACAACTTGGTATATTGTTGGAAGTTTTCGAATTTAAAAAAGAACGGCCGTCCAGAATCGAATATTCAACACTACCAACATCAAAATTCCAATACGTAGAGCACAGGTATCATTTGAAGATGAGGAAGCAGACTAACAAACACAACAAACGCTGGTTATCTGCTGAACTCGTCCAAATCGATTCTTGGAAGCAGTCTCATTGATAAACTCAACAACCTTCCGTGCAGAGGTGTCAGAGAAGCCCATTTCTCCTAGTCTGAAAATGTCTCCGTCCCAGCGGAAGTAGTTTTTTCATTCAGAATGGACAGGAAGTCCAAGAACAATCTGGAGGTAACCTTCACTATATCTTTACTTTCCTGCCATTTATCTGCCACGCTCATGGATCGCCTGATTATCTTAAATATCAATGTTAGTAACTATCCGTCAGTCCTCCGATTCGAGAAATGTTTGCAAGTCACCATGTACCATGTATATATATCTTATATTTTCTCCCTATTCCATGCGTTTTTGAAGCGGAACAAAGGGGCTTTTTGCACTCATTTTTTCATTTAGTCTTGGAGCAATTTTTGGAGTCAGTCGCGTTATCTTTTGAGAACAAGGCTTCAGTTTTGTTTATTTTAAGACGAAAACCTCGAGTTCTGTCAAACGCTGTCTGTTAAATTGTCGATCTAGCCTTCTATTCGGAGTATTTGCACTGGTCAACCAGATGAGAAAATCGATACTAATAACATCCATGGACACTTAACTGAATCACAAGTAGTATCACGCTTCTTATGATATGGAGTTAGAACAGTGAGTAGTAGATGACCGCACAACCCTTCAAACAATGGCGACGCATACTGATTGACATTATGGGTTGCGCCGGAGGACAGTTCTTTCTTTTTTTTCACAATGCAAGAAACTGATCACAGCGTCGAAAAGACGAACACCATTAAATGTTAAATTTCGTGAACTGATAAACACGTCAGTTTGCGTTGTGTAAATGATATATTTTAATTTGCCAAACATCTGAAGAATACGTACGTGGGTCGCACTAAAATGGTGCGCTATTCGCGGATGTAATTTTGAGTACGATTGTCAACATTGAACGCTTTTTTATTTATTGGTGGACTCTATCACTATGTTCTTATAGATTATCTTGGTGATTTGGTTGTTTTGTGCATCAAGTGTATTCGATTTTATTTTGATGACAAAGCCTGCAGATAAATTGATGATATGGCAATTTGAAGCTCATTGCATCCGGTATTGACAGACATTCACCTGAGGAGTGTTGAACAACAGATTTCGAGTGTGACCTATTGTGTCACTCACGACCAGTTATTGGTATCAACTGATGAAATCTATTTCAAACAACTCGACGCACCTGTGGCCTTTCCTCACTGAGGTCTGTCAGTTGAGTATGAGCAAACGATCGAGGTCAGGCTACCGTTTTAGACACCGTAATCATTCAACATATATGTGATACGATACAACGAACAGTGTATCGAAAGACGGTCGGTACCTTCGATGTTCCCTGTCACTTCTGATTGCATGCGTATGCTAATCAGTCTGGACCCCGTAAGTAGAAAGATCAGTTCCCTGTCAAAAATTTATGAACAAGGATATATTTACTGACATGAGGGAATAGTTCCTTAATGAAAATTAGTGTAAACGATTATTATTATTATACTCTGAAATAAATGAGGCTCTTTATATTGATTTACCACGTTGAAACGGATCGAAAGAACACTCAAGAGAAGAAATTGATTAACACTGGAAAATTTCGATAGGAACGAGATAAAAAAAACATAACCAATACGCTTAGAAACCGTGTTTCGCGAATTTAGAAACAGAATTGTTTCAGTAAAATGTCCTCATGTAAAAAAATAACACTGAACACCAGAAAGTCCTAGAGAAAGCGTACAAAACTTTGATAAAAGCATTCAGCACTTATAAGAAGACACGACTCTCAGGAAACAGCCAGTCGAACAGGGATGCCACACCGTTAGCCAAATTGCACCACACAACCTCAAGGAAGATTATGACAGAACAATTCCGGTCTCACTCTCCCGAGTGAACTGCTCGAGTGAAACTTATTTTTGCCGGCAACGGAAGTTTACTCGAACTAGTGAAAGACGCCTACACGTTTAGCCTAATTAAAACGGGACAGTAGCATCCCACCGATATCGATCATGGATGAATTGACACCGAGTCTAGTAGGTTCTTTTTGGGGGTCCTTAACTAAATAAATGAACACCAGATCGTGCGTCGTATATAAGAAATAACATGCTAATCAGGGCTTGGGGTGAATACTATGCATAAAACGGATGAAAACTAGAGGCCTGTCGTTATGATAAACCAATCATAATTCGCAGAGTTGTCCAAAGTTTAATGGAAAAATTTTCGACCAATAAACGATTTGTTTATTGGTCCCCACAACTGCAGTTTGAATTCTTTCCCGACGCTAGACTCCAGAGTAGCTGCAAGAATTTGCTTAGCCCAACAGTTAAAAAAGTTACGTCACCCCACACTTCCGCAACCTCATTGAAGGTGATCATTGTAGTCATAGGAGTGAGCGCACTGACTGCACATCCGTCACTTCTCAAAGGGGTTGTGTATTCAGTTCCTCAGCGTACAAGATGTTGATGACAGCTGGAGAAAGTAAGCCAGTGATACACAATTTCGACTTTGATCACTGGCATCAGATGCGTCCGAAATCCATTAAACTTGTACGTGGAGTCTCAGTGAATTAGGCTAAACTTCCGCATTACTTTTGCATGAAAGAGATGCATAGATAGATATAGATATATATGGTGATGTAAGATGTGAACTGCTCTATTACAGCTCTATCTTTATTAGCTGGAGTGATCAGATTATCCGGCTGTTTGTGGAACACAAGCACTTCCTTCCGAATCAATCTTCGTAACCTGTCAGAAGCAGTCGGCTGTTGAATCCCCTTGAGATTTTGTCTCACCACAAATAATGTGCTCTTCAAGACTCGACAAATGATCATTCTCGAACAACTCACATCGACCTGTCAATACCTCAGTCAAGGCGTGTCTGGCTATTCCCGTTCGAGTCGAAACCAATCGTACTCCCGTTCGCAGTGTCCTTTGTTTGTTCAATGTTCGTCTGCTCAATATGCGCATGCAGACGACGTGTGTGTGTCACTACGGCGACCGTTTGCATGGCACACCAGTGAGTAGGATTGGATTTGTCATTTGACCTTCCTGATTGGGCGAGTGGGCTTTAATCTGCTTACGCTTGTGTGCTGGCATTGCACAGTCTACTGTCGCATCGTACAACCGTGCCCAGTTGCTGTCGCCTGCAGATCTCATTGAGCACTGGTCCTCATTGTTACAATACAATGATGCTGCGTAACTGCGCCTCTCTTCTACATTCACTATACGACAACTGCGTACTCGTAGACCATCGACCAATTTGTGTTCAGGCTCTTCGTAGGTTGTTCGCGTCCCCATTTTCCGGCGAACGTTCCGAATTCCGAGACAGAGGTCTCTGGTTGGCTGCCTTGAAACCATATCTCAGGAATAACACTTCACGCAATTTGAGCTTGGATTTTAATCACAACCACGCTAGCAGTAGTAGAGTTCAATCAACCTAACTCCGTGGAAATTGCTAAACTGGTCCATTAAGGCCGAGTACTATTTGTTATATAAAAAGATATGCGCAATATCAACCACCATAGTTTTCGTTGGATGTGACACATCATCACCTTCACCTTACTTTGTTATAAGTCAATATACTGACAGGCATTACAGCTTTGTATGTAGTTTTCTACGGCGCTTCACATAAGAGATCACTAGAAGATATGTTTTACCCTGCGGAAACAAGTGTTTGCTCATGTACTTGCTATGGAAACATACCCTAACGCATTTTGCTGAAACGTTCTCAGAACTGCAATTCTTTATTCTATGAAGATTAAAGCGTGCTCCTGAGTAAAGTGATTACGGTCGCTAAGGAATACTGCAACGATTTCGCGTTCTGCAATCATCTGTTTCTAATTGTTTCAGCTGGTCATCGTAGCGTAGTGCTTTGTGATCTCCCTTTATTTAGGTGCACGGTTATGGCGGTTTCAATCAAATGGCCGCAGTAGTGTCCGAATAAAGCTGACCGTAAAAAAACTTTTCCATTAGCTCTGAACAGCATGTCAGTTATGTATATCTGGTTTCCCGGCTGGTGGATCAAATCGAAGTTCTATTTCTATAACCTGCACCCTCTGTAGCCACCTCAGTGCATTCAGATAACGGTGTCCTCATAAACGAAACCAACAGGCTGTGGTGTATGTGAATATGGTTTTCTGAACAAAAATGTGGACACTGAGCCGTTCCAGGGACGGATATCATTGTTAGCCTCAAGTTCCGCATACTTCCGTTCTGTGGGTGATTACCCCTCCTTCTATCGGCCTTCTATTTTGTGATTATACCGTCCCCGGGCCAACTTTACTACTGCTACATTAAGCAACCCCGATTAGAATCGGATTGCTTTCCCTATAAATTGAACACCACCCACAATTGATCGCAGCTGTCGCATTCCCATAGACTTCCAGTCGGCCCCTTTCGAAAAGAAGCACTAGACTCGAGTTTCGCTCTCATTAGAGCTCGTCAGTAGTGCATATCCTTGCCACTGCCGGGACTAGAACTCCCATGAGGCAACCGTGTTTACCACTGCGCCATTGACCTCACATTAGGCACGACCGAATTATCATATGTGAACGCTCAACCACTTTCGCTTTAATTGTATTAGTTCAATACAAGTGTCTCTGTAATAACGTTTAATTTTACTGGATATTATCTATTTTCCTTCCCCCGAATTCTGTAATGCAGTAGAGTGAATAGAATTAACTTCTAAAGATTCTTGGTGATAACGTGGAACTTGATACTTTTTTTAAGACCGTTCCACATACACTGAAGGTGGAAACATCTATATCATAATGTTATTTTCAACCATTTCTAGGAACAACGTTTCAATGATCGATCGATGATGATCAGTGTCTACATGAAATCTTGCAAAAAGAGAAATATAGTATAAATATCTTGTGAAGAAGGAATTTCAGAACGTTGTCATACATGCTTCACTATCAAATTTGTTCGTATTATCGTTGAAATGCAATGCTAATTTTGTGCTGTCGTATACTTCCATTTCGACGATATTTCTAAAACGCCCCAAAATCAAGCACTCTTGTGTTTAACCAGGAGGCATTTCATCTCAAAAATCACAATGAACGCGTTTATAGAATTTGAAAAAGTGGTTGACGCCAACAATGGGTTGTTTCCGCGAAAATGGTGGGAAAATCTCAGTCACCAAATTAGTACTTTTGGCATTTATCTGATGCATTCAGATTTCCTCACTGACGCCGCCTTCTTACAATTGATTAACTATCGGTACTTTGAATGAAATTGCGATTTCGACCATTCTAAAAATATTTAAAACGAGGACCCGCGCCTAAAGTGATCGTTTTCCCTTCGGAACGACCTCCAAGCCCAATCCCTGCGAAAGCCATAATTGCCAAAAAATGCGCCAGAAAAATTACAAATGACGTTTGATACTATCTCTGTAGGTATATCTTGCACTTCCCAGTAATATGTACTCCTATCCAATCTGTCTTCTTTATATTATGAACCTGTAGCAAAAGGCATTCACAATCTATGGGATTCATGAGAAGAAAGCAACAAATTATCTTCGCTGGGTGAACCGGAATATTGGGTAGCCAATGGCGGTGTTAGCTCATTTGGTTTGTAATTTGTACACCCAGAATCCTCCGGTCTTATACTGTCGCGGTTCGGAAGTCAAAATCAGAAGTCAGACGAATGTGCAACAAACTTTATTTAATAATACACTCACCGCGAAAACAAACAGACTTCAAGAGCGGAAAGGTTAAGGCGCTAGAAAGACAATTTTCAACCACACGACAGTCGTCAAAGGAACCGGATGTCTAAAAGAACTCTCATCGACCCTGCGAACGTGAACGAGCGTTGAGCTGATTGAGTGGCGTTCCCAACAGTAATGCCGAACGCATTGTTACCTTACAGAAGGTAGCCTACAAACACTGAATTTGACGCAGAGTGATTTTATAGACACGATTGAAAATGCGGTACTCATGCCACCGCATCAACTCTGTCACCAGTGGTTAGCGGTGAAGTTACATTCAAAGGGTAAAGTTAACGAGTACGATGGTAATGATGCAGCATTAGTCACGTCACAGAACGTTTGGAATTTTAGGGACGTCGACGTTTGCCTGATACGAGTTACCCTATATGAATTTTTTGAGAGTTAACAGGCTGTACACAGGTTTTTACAACCAGAATCCACTCAAACGATGATTGAAAAGAACACCTAAAAACAGCCACGCTATTCGAGGTTTTTGTTACTAGTCCTACTTTCTAGTGTTACCGAGTTCCTCATTGTCTGGTAGTAGATAGTTACGCATGAACAAAACGTTGCAGCCATCCAAGAAACCACTGTGGTCTTTAAGAGGTACAAATCCATTGGTTCTCAGAATAATATACGTGTGCTTTACTCATGCACTTATTATGCACTAATTTTCGCATGTAGTCTCGGAATATCATGGAACTGGATGCGCCTTCACGGAAATTAGCGGTCTGTTGCTCTCCCTACCTGAGATTGTGTGAGGGGCTTCAGGATAAACACGCCTAGGGACGGTGTTATATTATTACAAAAGTTTCTGAACGCTGACGTGTTCCTGGAGTAATGAAGCGTCGGATCACTGGCACCTGAAATTAACTCAACACCTAGCAACATTCTTGCAGTGAGATCACCTTCGACGTCCCCAAAATCCTAAACTCCCTGCGACGTGAGAGTTGCCTTACCAGTACCACCGTGCCTGTTCACATTATCTTGTGAATGTAAATTTACTACAAACCACTAACATCAAAGTTAGTGTGTTGGCGTAGGTATCGCAGTCTTAGTCGTGACTCTATAATGAATCCGCGCCATCTCTACTGCTATAGGCTACATTCACTAGGATAACAATGTTTTAGCTGTCACCGTTGGGAACGCCGCCCAACCAGTCTGACGCTTGTTTGAATTCTGAAGGTCGACTGGAGTTTCCGTCGACATTCGTCCTCTCTGGCGGTTGCCGTGCGGTTGTGCTCGAGGTTCTCTCACGTCCAACTCCCTAGCGCCTTTAACTGTTGCGTTGAAGTCTGCTTGTGAACGGTGAGTAAATCAATAAATAAAGTTTGTTTGCAGATTCGCCGTCTTCTCACTACGACTTCCGTTCCGCGTTAACATAGGCTAGGGAAACATTGGGCGTAAAACCTAGAAAATCGCATGGCGATAAACTCAATTAAGAGACTACTGGAAAATGTGCCCCCATCCCAAAAAGGTGAATGGAACACACTAATAATCAGCCGATGCGTTTCAAACTCGTTAATGGGAGGAATTAGCAGTTTCAACGAGAACGTCTGTTGCAGATGGATAAAAAAACTGTAACGAAAGTGCGTCCAATAAAGCGCAATCTTTGTTGTCCAACACGATGGTTACCATGCTACGCATGCGCTCGCGTCATCATTCCAGTCCACAACACGCCCCGGTTTCCGCTCACACGTCGTGTGCACTTCTGCCCGGTTTATGTGTGTGATCGGCGCCTTCTACCGGGGGGTTTTCCGCCTGCCACTCCTCGTCCGTTAGTCCGATCTTGTTGAGCGATAGCTCGTCCGGTCGCTCGTGTTGTCCGCCATCTATCCACTGTGTCCTTCGACTGTATTCTGCGAACGTGTGAAATTATTTATTTGAGTGTTGGAATAACCGCACCACCCGGTCAGCTCATCTATTCCATTTTGCCCGCCATGCCTCGCCCGTTGATCCGATCCAGTCGAGCGATGACCCATCCGGTCGCCCACGTTGTCCCCGGTCTGTTCGCTGTGGGCCTTTGAACGGACCTCCTTCCGTGTTGGGTATTCTGTCGAGTGTTAGAATACTCCCACCTCCCACTTGATCATCCACCACACTCGTCCTTCCTTTACGGAACTTGCTGCGAGTGTGCCAAGGTGCCACGTGTACAACATTGATCCATCGCTCACGATCACCTTGGTCAATTTGAAAGCTCGTATTCTTGCAGTTCATGATGGTAAATGGTC
>LOND01002984.1:20490-38561 GCA_014220965.1 Paragonimus kellicotti | reverse complement strand
AAGATGGTGGCTAATCGAGCTCAGTGGCGTGAATGTTGTCGTTGGTTGGCCGAACTGTCTGTGAAAGGAGTGCACTTAATGATGCGGGGCGGTGAAAGCCATAAGGAGGCTGTCTTGCTTTCCTTCATTCTTCGTGGTTGTGTGGCAGTTAAGCATCAGTGTGAACCACTGATGTATTGCTGTCTATATGATAATGATGATGATGAAACTTATTGGTAGATATGTGGGGAAAAGGAAACCGGAAAAAAAATTAAAATCAACAGAAAAGTAAAACACACATTCCAGCTTCCAAGTTCTCAAATTAACTCAGGGAACGTCGATGACCGACATTCATCAAGTCTTTTTTGAAATATTTCGTCCTGTTGGCAACTTATTCCAGTCTTTCACTACCCTACAACAGAAGAAGTAAGCCTGGATGTTTCTGTTGGCACCTGGTTTTGCGAGCTTTCAGTTGTGCTTCCGAAGAACTGTGTTGCGATTGCACGTACGCAGCTGCTCACCAGTATCACTCAAACCATTTAGCACTTTAAGGGCTTCAGTCATGTCTTCATGTTTGCGACCTCTCTACATGGTGAATAAATCTGAATATCCAAGTATGCCGTGGTAGCTGATACCCTCAAGTTTAACAGACGTTACAAATGAGCGCTGTATTATTTCTAACACTTTTTCATCCCTAACAACGTATGGACTCCAGGCCTACACACAGTTTTCATGACGCGGCCGCACATGCGTCTGAAACAAAAGTACCAAGGTAACTAAAAGGCCTCCAGTAAGACCGAATCTTTATTGTCCAACTCGCTGGTAGCCATGTCACCTGCGCTCTCATGTTTATGAATCAGAATTCTGGTCCACAACACCGGTTTCCGCTCACACGTCATGTGCACTTCTGCCCGGTTTTGTGTGACCGACGCCTTCTGTCGGGGTTTTCCGCCTGCCATTCCTCGTCCGTTGGTCCGATCTCGTTGGGCGATGACTCATCCTGTCGCCCGTGTTGTCCGCAATCTATCCACTGTGGGCTTTGACCGTATTTCACGACCGCGTCGAGATATTCCACCGAGTGTTGGAATAATCGTGCCTCCGATCTGGTCATCCATCCCATTTTGTCTGCCATGTCTCGTCCGTTGGTCCGATCTTCGTTGAGCGATGGCTCATCCGGTCGCACGTGTTATTTGCAATGCGGTCACTGTGGACTTTTGAACATGCCTCGCTACCACGTAGAGGTATTCCGCCGAGATTTGGAATGCTCGCACCTCCGGTTTGGTAATCCACTAAACTTGGACTTCTGGTTCCCTAAAACCCACGGTCTTCTTAGGCAGAACTAGGGCTCTGTTGGTCTTTCGGGCAGCTGCGGTTGTGATGGATGCTTTGAAGTCCATCCCCATCTGCATCCCTAGGTCTTATCTCCGATGTTCGGTGGACCACCACAGAGTTTCCCGGCTCTCATATGCCACTTCCGACGTTAAAAGCTGTTCACGTTTAGTGGTAGTTACCACATTACTGTCCATTGGTAGAATCTTTCCAAATCCTCTTGCATTCCCACATTGTTTGGACAGCCAGTTATTTTAAGATCATCTGCAAGCATATAACACTTTCAAGAGAAGCGAAGCGCTCAGACGTTTATTTGAAGCAAGAACAGTAAACGCCCTAGAACAGGCTCATGGGGAACTCCGCTTCTTACATTCATTAAACTTGATTGGGCACTTTCCACTTGAACGTAAAACATTCGGCCCTGGAGACAAGCCTTTATCCAATTCAATATCCCTGAGGACAGGTTGGATGTCCCTAGCTTCTTTAGAGGACGCTTTTTGTTAACTGAACCAAAGTCCTTTTTAGAGTCCAGATGGCAAACTTTTATCTCTTCCCCTTTGTCTAACCTCGGTGATTTCACTAAGAAACGATAGCAGATTTGTTAAACACGATCGTTTTTCCACAAACGCATGTTTTTGTGCTGACAAGAGCCCGTGCTTGCTGACGTAGTCGGCAATCTTATTCCTTAGTATCCTTTCCGCTACTTTCAATAAGACAGCTGTGAGACTGACAAGTCGGTAATTCGTGAGCCCCTCCCTGTTGCCTCTCTCATGTATCGAAGTAACTGCAAGTATCTTCCACTCCACGATACTTTATTTTTTTCCAAGGACGCGTGCGCACTTTTTGCGTACATATATTTCGCGTCACTGAAGAGTCACTTAGGTGTTGCCGTAAAGAGAGCAGCATATAAAAAAGAATTCGGCCCTACCCGCCGCGAGTAGTACATAGAGTCTCTGGGTCAATAGATCAATGGATTGGTAACGGAAATGGGAACCAACGGCTTTTGAGAGTTCCATATCACGATGCGTAGAATCACAGAGCCAGGCGCGATGATACTGAAACGTTAAAAACAGGTGCAGTATCGGAGCTGAGACAGAAGATGATCAAGACGGGCTTGAGAACTGGAGACAAACTTGACAGAGATTACCTGCCCAATGTTCACTACTCAAGTTTAATGCCTTACAGATGCGCAGTGAGAAAAAGCTCTGCCTTCGCTGCAGTCGGCGTTGTCACATCTCAGTTTTGGATGGCCCCTCTATTCGCGCGTTCTGGCCATATTAGACACCGATTTGCACTGATGGTCAGTGTTTTGATAATCGAGAAGGTAAGGATCGTGTCACCTTTAGTCCGACGGAAATCTAGTGAATTAGTATTCAGTTTGGTAAGACGTGCGTTATAAGGTCTAACCACGAACGGCCTTAGTGGCACGCCGTTGAACATTTTCGAGTGGCAATTTGTCCTCCTGAAGAAAGAGAGGCCAAATGGCAGACTAGTTGTCGAGGTTCGGCCGAATAAAGTTATCGTAGAGTATCTTAAACAAGATGGGTCAGACTGCCGGAAAAGTCGCTTTGGTAGCGCCAAAGCATTGCTAGACTTTTTTACGTTTGCATTCACATTGAGAGAGCTTGGCAGAGGATGCGAAACGGTCGTCCCCAAATTCCTATCTGTGAGCCCATTGAATGCCTAATGAATCTTACTGTGGAACGTGTAATCTAAGCTCGTGAACACCACGTCAACAGTAGTAAAAGTTGTTGGGGGGAATATCCATGTGAATGATTAAATTAACAGTTTGGAACGGTCTGTCCGTTGTAACAGTGATAAGGCCGTTGTCATGCTGTAACCACGCCTACCACACAGATTGGTCGTATCTTCCGAGGGGTTCAGTGTAATCCGCACTTTTTCTGACGGAGACCTAAGTGAAGTGGTATCTTCCTTATACTTACTATCACCCAGCTTACCACCTGGTAGAAGTTTCAACACGAGTTTATCAGAATCTCTGAGTGTTTCCAGAATATCACCCATCACCTAGTTGAAAACGAAGAGGAAGATCGGACACGCTGTCAGACTCAGCTTACAATGCAGAACGCACTAGATAACTGTTCGTAATCGCTCATTGCACTCAAAATGAGCGTACGATGATCTCCACAAAATGATCATTTCGCTGGGATTGTGCGGTATAAACAGCTACGGAGAGCATTTTGGGTGCGAAACTACAACTGTCGACTGGGAAAACGAGTGCTATTGCTATGGTCCTTCGCAAAGTGAGGTTGTGATAGCCTACGACCAGGCGGAAAATCCTTCCTTCTTCTAGTCCTCTCCTTCTCAGAAGCAGCCGTATTACATGGCCCGTGAATATTTTGGGTGCGGTAGAGAGAAAGCTAATACCTCTCCGGTTACCACGCGGTATTCTGACACATGTGTTAGAAGTGGGAAGGGCTGTTTACAAATCCCAATCGCGAGACAACTTTTCAGTTTCCTATATGCAGCGAACGAGTGTGGCCAATTTAATCAACAGTCCCTTACCGCCGTCTTTGAAAAGAACGGAGGAGTGTACGGTACCAGTGTTTTATTATGTGTCAATAAATCAGGCTCCAAGGCCACTTCGATTTCCGACGGAGGATAGTAGGTAATGTCACAATTGGCCGAACCATTGCCACTGTCCACAGCTGAACGAAATTTCGCCATCAACCAGAGAATTAATTGTACGAACGCCGACTCAAGACGTGATTATGTGCTAAAGGTCGTGAACTGAGTTAGGTTCTCAACAAATGTAAACTGCCCGTTATGACAGAGTGGCTGATATAACGGTTTCTGTTTGATCACTGTCATCATCATCATCATCATAGACAGCAATACATCAGTGGTTCACACTGATGCTTAACTGCCACACAACCACGACGAAGAAAAAAACCTATATAGGAAGAAAGAAGAAAAAGAGGAGGGGAGGGGAAGTGGACCTAACTACTAAAAATAGCTACGTCTATATTCAAACATACAACATCAAGGCGCCTACACCTTGCAAACAAACAACCGAGCTGTAAGTGAAAGTAAGGCGTCATCAGCAAGACAGCTTCCTTACGGCTTTCACTGCCCCGCATCATTAAGTGCACTCACTTCACAGACAACTCGGCCAAACAACGACAACATTCACGCCACTGAGCTCGATTAGCCGCCATCTCACCTAACGTCTCAAGCCACCGACTCTGTGAGTCGCGAGGGCCCCAGCCCGGGAGACGAACCCGACCTACAGTGACCAACCCCTTCGTGAACGATTTCATTTGTCTACGCCAGGTCATCATCTGTCCACCTCGCACCTTGCGCCAGTCGGCCGCAGCGTCGGCAAACAGTGCTCGGTGTGGCAAACGACTAGCTGGCATCCTTAGTACATGACCTAACCATCTAAGTCTGTGCAAATGTAGCGACTGAACAAAGAACTCGTTTGACAATCAGTGCCAAACACCCGCTTCCTAACCTCCTCGTTGCTTACTCGCTGGTGCCACCCACTGTCACCATTACAACGCTGCTTTACGTTATTTGAAATTTCTTAGAATTGATTCTAGTGCATTTGGCTGGGTCCAGGTCATAGTACACTTCACACTTACCTAGAGTCTTACTCATACTTTGCCTCCGTTCCAGGAATTCTCTACATATCGATCAACTCCCGCACTTTTCGCGTTTCGACCCCAAGCCTAGTTGTTCTCTGTGGCTGTCAGTCTGCCATGAAACCTCGACGGCAACAGTAGGGTTATCATTATTGATCATTTTTGTTTGGAACTAAAATTCACTCACTTTGTAAAGCCCAGTGTATGGTGACTAGATTCCCATCCTTGTGCTTAACCGGAGTTTATCTGTAAGTTGTATTCCTGCCCTTTCACGTTGTCTGGACGTTGGGCGCTATAATAACTCCACCCTGAGTATCACCTTTTAGGACCTCAGTTGCTGCAAGAGACCTACCTGTTTCATGTGCTATGAAACCCTGCTAATATATAACTAGGTTCCATTTGTTTCTCAGCATTCTTTTCTGCTCATCTTCTCAATCTTTAAACGGTTGTTGGCCATACGTCGTGGTATATCTACCATTCTAAAGCGGTCGGTTTGGAAATGGTTTAGTTTGAGTGCACATCCTTCTCTAATGGTGGGTTCTGCCATTCCTCTGCCGACTACTGTTTCTCCCAGGAGGCCTATTTTACTGACTCTAGACATCTTTTGTTTTCTTGCGTATCACGATTCAACGACTACTAACCACCTAATAACCTAGCTGCATCTTCCGTAACGCAATTTGTTTCCTGTTGCTTTCCACACAATCAGTTGGAACATTCCTGAACTGGCAATATTTATTCACTTACAAGATACATGCACCTAGATAGGTTTAACAATCTTGTTACTTCCATGTTCTACCGGTACGTTATGATCGATTGGATTTAATACTGCTGTATCTCGCCACATCTCACGCAATGGTCTATTGCTTAAAACTCAGTTATTTGTTGCTCAATGTTTTAGTTTGGATTTGCGCTTTTTGACCATTAGGTTCTGTCCGTTCTCTTTCACCTATCATTCAAGGCCTCTTTCTTCTCGCCATACTTATGCGGCAGCTAAACATCGGTTTGCCACAGACATCGCTGTCTATGATGATGATGATGACTGCCTGTCACTTTGAAATCGTCCGGCCTCTGATCAGTATCCGTCTCGAGAGATAGGTGGAGGCGGTTTTTCTGGCGTCCACTAACTGAATGTCAGTCGAGTGCACTCTTTCGAGTATCATGTAGACGGTGTATGGTTTGTGTGCACCAACGGTCAACTTACAGCAGCAAGAAAAGGATCGATTGTCACAGACGCCACAGAGGATGCTGTCGTCCAAAACCTGTATGCCCCTATGGAGACATCATCTACTGTCATGCTTACTATCTTGTGTCCTATGTTTCTATTATACTGCAACAGATTTGGGTGCCGGTGTTCGACAGACCTAAATAACTAAGGTAAATGTGATTGGACACCTGCGTGGGCAACGTAAAACTATTATGGCGATCTGTAGTATTGAATCCTGCAGCCGATACTGATGAACCCGAGAAAACAAAGGCTTATGGGATAAGCTTTATACGTCCGATAATGAGGCGTATAACTGGACTAGAGAGAAACAATAGCAATCTCTCTGAAGGATATCGTAAAGCGCGACACAACTTCTCGAACGACTTGGTGAACGACGTTCTATCTTTACGCCAGGTCATCGTCTGTCCACCTCGCATCTTACGCCTGTCGGCCGCAGCATCGACAAAGATTGCTCAGTGTGACAGAAGACTAGCTGGCACCCTACTACATGGCCTTTTCTATCTAGGTCTGCATATGTAAGGATTGTACAAGGAAACTCGTTTGATAGTCATTATCAAATGTCCGCATCCTAACCTGTTCGTTACTTACCCGATGAGAGCGATCGAACGCATTCGTTGATGGTCAGATACCTGCAGACGATTCACGTCTTCTACACTGAGTGGTCAAGTTTTGCTGCCGTAAAGTAATACAGCCTTCATTGTCACCCTTCATACGCGAACATTTAGCCTCAGGGAGACGTCTCTGTCGTCACAGGCGTCCTGTATTAGCGAATACCACCCGAACCTTAGATATGCCTGCTTTCATTTCCATTCCCTACACCTCCGCCGTCGCTGATACAACTTCCCAAGCATACAAACTGGTCAACAACCTCCAGGACTTCATTAGTAAACATTAAATCTACGCCATCACGGCAGTCTTCTGAAAGCACATTGCACTGCGAAGCGCATTTCGATGCATTTAGCAGAACACGAAATAACCTCCAACATTGTTTGTGCTGCTTGGAAAGTGTCAAACAGCAACACCTTGTCGTCAGCATAATCAAGATCAGTCAGTCTTCCACCAGGTAGGAGGTCCACGCCGGCATCTTGTGAGTGCCGCAGACAGTCCTCCATTATTTCGTCTATGACGAAATTGAACAAAAACAATCGAAGCAGACAGCTTTGACGTACGCCACTCCTGGTGCGTCATCATAAATCTAACCTGAACTGAAGTTTGTGAATAAAACACCGACAATATGTTCACCTACTTGGTCGGTACGCCTGTGCGTTCAAGCGACTCTAAAAGCGTAGATCGATCCAATGAATCGAACGCACCCTTATAGTCAAGAAGTATGGCAGTTGTTGGCCAGTGGTACGTGTGAATTTGGCGAACGGTGAAAATTTCATCAATACATCCTCGTTTGAGATCAAACCCTGCCTGCTGAGCTGCAGTGAGTCGACGAAGTATAATGGATGCCAGAACCCTAGAAATGACTGGGGTCAAACTAATTCCCCTATGGTTTTCGCAAGAGCCCCGGACTCCTTCTTGAATATGGGAACTATTATCGAGTGACCCCAGCACGGAGGGATGGTCTCCGTCGTCCACACAAGTTGAAACAACTGAGTCAAGGCCTCTACTAACGCCTCTCCACCTTCTTTGAAAAGTGTCGGGACGAAACCACTCGGACCAGCAGCCTATTGCGTTTGCGGGGTGAAACGTAATTGTGGACCTCAATTTTAGTGGGTGGTTCCTAAATCTACCGACCAGGGTGCTACATTACAAGTTTGTGGATGGCAACACAGTAGAAGCAGGAGGCCAGCTAAATTGACCCTCAGTGTTCCGCCCAACGTTCTAACCTTCTGGACTTATTATAGATGAGTGTGCCATCTGTCTCGCTGACAGACGGTCGCCTGGACCAGTAGCATGGATTAGGCTGAACAGTCTGTCAGCGTTCCCTGAAACAAATCCGGTTTTCATTTCCCTCATTTTCTTCACACACAGTTGAGTACGCTTCAGTTTCCGATGGGTGTCTCTTTTAAACTTGCCATGTGAACTACCAAGAGGAATGTTCCGTCTGGCTTCTAACAACTTCAGGGATTTCTCTGAAATCCAGTGTTTGTTTCATCCACGAACCACCGTGCCGCATGTTATGATACTTGCTTCATGAATAGCTTGTGAGATTTGGTCCGATGGCCATTAGGATCTTCGGAGTGAAGACCGCTAAGTTTACTTTTTAGGCTAGTTCGGTACTTAAGCTTTCCTGACAACCTCAACAGTCAGCGGTTGCTGTCGGTGGGGTCGTTGCTCAGCAGAAGTAAGAACAGTAGCATACGAACGGCAGCATGCCGACGCGTTACCTGAATCCAAGTACATGCTTCAATAAGGACAACATTCCTCAATAGAAGGTCCGCCATCTATAACTAACGGCTATGTGGTCTATCTGATGTCAAGTCTGATTCGAAGAGAGTGAGTGCCAATGTATAACAGTGACTCGCACGATGCCTAAAACTAGTGCTGGCTAAAAATAGCTTATGCTCAGCGCACAGCTGCAACAATCGCCCACCATTATCCGATCGATGTGATGCTATCCCAAACCTACCACCTAAACGAGATTCGGCTTCACCAAGGCGACCGACCTGGGCATTCATATCTCCGGCCAGAACGACTGTCAGAAGAATGTGTCGACTGAGGGAGAGCGGCCAGACCCGAGTAACAAGTGCCCTTGACATCGGCGTCACTAAAGTTACAGCACAAACAGAATAGATTTCTAAAGGTTTTGCGTCTACAGCCGTCCTTAACAGATCTTGCTAAGTGGACGACCTAAACTCTGTTGCTAACATGAATTCAATATGCCAATGCGGATGAGATCTTCGTGCCAAGGTTCATACTTGTGTAACCAACAGGCGAGCGGTCAACTGAGATTGAACAGAGATGATCTACTGCCCAATAATTGGGCTTTCTTCACAATGGTGGAATAGGGACTGAAAAAGGAAAACGAAAACCTGCTAAAACTGTCGGTTAATGATGTGTATTTATTGGTAGTCTATTACATTCCGCCTGGCTACTACGATTTGTTTGCGAAAGGTTTCATGGGGAATGTTTTGGAAATAGTCACGTGGGTGGGTTGTGACGACGTCCGGAGTAGATGAACACAACGTTTTAAAAATAAATGTGAGTGAAGATGGTGGTTAAACGGAGGTCCAAGAGTATCATCCAGCTTTTGTTTCTGTTTTCCTAACAGTAGAGCCACGTCGATGCAAGGCTCAGGAAGAGATCCCGCAATTGTGTCCTCTTGTTGGATCGCGTCGGCTTGTAATTTGTGTACCACATCAGGTTCGGGCCAATTTGAGCCATGAGCTTCAGTAAGAGAATCAGAACTAGTTTTGGCATAGCAATAAACATTATCGATAGGTGGATGCGCAGATTGCCTTGTCGGAGCTAAGTAACGAGTGACAGTTCGAGGATTGCCATCGAGTAGCTCGACGTTATCACCTAAGGTGTCGTACTTCGAAGATTATTAATAACGTCGCATTAAGGCAGGTCCCGGAACGGTGTGCCTGCTCCATAAAGGACGTCTGAAGTTATACATCATATTTCAGATCACAACGGTCTTGAGCCTGACCGGAAGGCATTGTGACTTTGGCTGCCGCTCACTTCAACAGTGACTTGGAATGTCAGATGTGAACGTTATTGAAAAGGCCTGAAAAAACTACAAAAGACTAAGTGGAAGGACTAAAAGTGGTATGGATGCAGGTACGCCATTGACTGCGACACACCTGCCATCTCGGATAGCGTCTCTAACCAGCGGTTTGAGTGATCACGAGGACCCCATCCAGGCAGGCGACACCTACCCACTTTACTCAATGGAGCAGTCAGGGTTTTCATACTTCGTGACCACGTTGTTGCTTGACCACCACGTGGTTTGTACCTCAACCGTTGTTGGTCTCAGCATATAATGTCCGGTACAAGAAATACTCAGCTGGTACGCGGAGTAGGTGACAACCATTTCTGGTTGTGCAGTGTGATTAGTTGACCAACTGATCGCACATCCCGAGCGTTCCGGAATACGCGCCGGCGAACTGCCGTATTGCTCACGCGATCAGTCCACTTAATGTGGGCTAACTGGCGGAGACAACGATGGTCAAATACAGCAAGCTTGTTGATATCTTCCTTGCGAACAGGCCACGTTTCCGAACCATAGAGCAAAACAGAACGCACACAAGCATTATATACTCTTCCTTTCAGCGACAACCGAACGTCTTTTTGACGCCACAGATGACGCAGGTTGGCAAAGGCAACTCGTGTTCTTTTCTATCATTGCTGATATCTTATCAGCGATATTACAAACTGACGGGATAGAGCTACTCAAATATATGGGTGTCCATAGTCTCAGACAGATTACCTGTAATAAAGGACGTAAGAGTAAGATTGCCCTAGGCTTGAAACAGCATTTTACATTTCGAAAGCGCGAAACGCATTATGTACCTATCAGTCCAATCAGTCACCTGTTCAGCATGGTCTGCATGTCTTCGGCAGAGGGGCTAAGTAAGACAATGTCGTCCGCATACTCCAGATCGGTCAACCGAGCGCCAGGAAGAAGCTCAACACCAAGTTCACTGGACTCCTCAAGCGCACCCTCCAGAATGTCGTCCATGACAAAATTGAACAGGAAGGGGAAATCGGACACCCTTGACGAACACCACTAGAAGTGATGAACGCCCGAGACAGTTGTCCATAAACTCTCACCCTGCTTGCAGAGTGAGCATACAGTGATCTCAACAGATTCACGTATTTCCCTGGTACTCCCTTGCGAAGAAGACAGTTCCAGAGAACGTTACGTTCAACCTTTAGGTCTAAGAAGATCACGACTGTCAGCTGCTTTTAATGAGTGCCGATGTTCCAAGATCCGTCGCAAGGGAAAATGTGATCAACGCACCCTCGACCGGATCGGAATCCTGCCTGTTCTTCACGTATCTGACTTTCTCTGGGCTTAGTGAGCCGACGTAAAATGAGGCCAGTGAGTAACTTGGACGCAACAGACACTAGACTGATGCCTCTGTGGTTGTCACATAGACTTCGGGCCCCTTTTTGAAAACGGGAATTACTGTTGATAAGCACCAATCGCGAGGTACCTCTTCAGTCTCCCAAATCGTCTGGAGGAGTTTGTCAGTTCTGATATCAACCTCTCCCCGCCATCCTTGAAAAGAGAAGGAGGAGGTCTGGTCCAGGAGCCTTATTACGCTTCAATAACTTGAGCTCCAGGACCACTTCTGCTTCCGACGGAGGGCCGTCTGGAACGCAATAACTGACCATTCGGGTCCCGTCGTCCACATGATCTGGTTGAGGCCAGCTGAACTGTTCTTCAAAATGTTCAGCCCACCTGTCAAGTCGACGCGATTGATTGGTGATAAGTGAACCATCTTTTTCACATATGGTCTCACTTACACCGACTCGACGACCAGTACAACCACGGATCAGGGAAAAAAGCCTTCTGCAATTCCCAGATAAAAAGGCCCTTTCCATCTCTTTCGACTGTTCGACCAAGTAGTGCTCACGGTCTTTGCGCAAGCTTTTGTCTAGCTTGCGTTTAAGTTGACTTTCCGTTCTAAAAAAGTAGCTGTTCGTGCGGGGTTGCGTTCGTTGCTGTGCTCAATGGATACTGTGTGGAGTGTAAAGCGCCCAGCAATACAAATTCCCAATAACTCCAGGACATACCTCTTGATCTCACCACGAGCATTATTGCTTGCGGAAGTGTACCGTCCAAGTTTCGGACTTGCCCGTTTGGTTGGGGATTGTAAACCGTGGTTCTGCTTGTGGCGATACTTTTATTATGCAGGAAACTTTTCAGTTCCTTAGACCTGAAGGTATGGCCTTGATTTGAGTGCACGTAAGAGGAAAATACTGAATATCGAGAACGGCTGACAAATGTACTTGATGACAGTGAATGCCGTCATATCCGGACTGAGAGACGGTAGTTTTGCGTACTCATCGATGATCGTCAGTAAGTAATTGTTATCACTAACGGATATAAGAGAACCCTCAAATCGACAGTCTCTCGAGGAGCATGATTGCTTTAAGTAAAGTACTGTTTGGCGGGGTTAAGAATCTCGGTTTTAACTCCGTGCATATCGAACAACGCGTGGTGACAAATTTAGCCTGGTCATCTGAATAAAGTAGGTTTCTGAAACGTCTGAACGTCTGCAATATCCGAACAACCCCTGAATGACGCAGTACGTCTTATATCTCCTCCAGATATATGTTGTAAGTTGATACTTAATGCGTGCGGGATAGTGCGTCGGTGGTTTGGTTTTCTTTTTCTTGGACGATACGTGACCTCCAAGCGCGAAAGTTCGATAGGTCATCGTTGAATTTTATCCCCCTTAGTCTTCTCATGGTAGTGAACACCATACATAAGTGCGACAGATTTATGATCAGTAATCAATCGAAAGTGGCTTCCCAACGAATATTGCTCCCATTTTTTTGTTGGCTTCGACTGTGACACAGACTTCCTTCGCGTCAGTAGAATGTCATTCGCTCGGTGACAACGTTCTGGAAAAAACTGCAAAGGGTCTGCCATTCTGTGCTAGAGTGGCAGCGATTGTAGTGTCCGGAGCATCACTCTACGACTAAAGGTGACTGGTGGCCAATATTCGTAACCACTGCTTTCTGTAGGTCGGTTTTGAGTTACTCAGGTGATATTCTGACGGAGGGAAAATACGATTTTTGATCAGTAGATTCATCTTGTCAATATTAGGAGATTCGCGGAGAGTAACAAGCGAATAAGCTGACGTTGTTGTGACTTGTTTTCTCGTGTTAACGGTAAATCGCGGGGCGGTCATAGTCTCCCGAATCTGGCTTAGTAGATCGTTGCGAAACTTTGTACCCAAATAGTCTTATTGTTTGGGCAGCGTAAACACTTTCCTTTTCCTTGAGTTGTAAACCATACTTTTCAGCAATTTCGAAGCGTTTCGTCGGATTTTTGTTATGATCCTCGACACATCACACACGTGTGTATTGTCTATGTTAACAAATGCGGGGCGCAACCCTTCATCCGTGTTAAGTTTGTCTATTGATCTTTGGAAACAGCACCGTTAGTCACTTCAAACGGTGTTCGGTAAAACTGATATAGATTTCCGCAGGTTCCGAAGGCAGCATATGGTCTCTCCTTTTCTTCAATAGATGTTTTGATGATAAACGGTTTGTAAATCAAGGACGCTAAAAATGGAATACAGAGATATTTTCTCGACCACCTCGTTAATTCTTAGTAGAGGGTAGGTGTCGAGTTGAGTGTATTCATTAATAGTGTGACTATGGTCTGTCACGATTCGTTTTCCGTGCCGTTCGTTTGCAGTTACCTATACCTGAGCTCGCCAAGGAAAAAGCAGCGATTCGTTAATACGGTCTCTCTGATGTCTCGATTTCTAGTCGAATGAACCCTACGTCGCATGCCGAATGACGTCGCGATTTGGTTACTATCGGTTTGCAGTTGTGTACTAAATTTCCAAACAGTGTGGGAGGTTCGATGTGGATTACAAGCAAAGTACATAAAAAGAACGATGGTTTCTCGTTAGTAAACGGAATTTCGACTTTTCGAGAAAGTCGTGGCCAAACAGTACATCGGCGCAAAGGTTTTGCAATGTGGATAACTTGGTTTGGTCATGCCAACAATTCCGGTAACGCATACTGACACAATATTGATTCCGTATACAGCTGGTTAATATGGTAGAAGCCGTGTTTATTGTGTTGCACGACTTTCTGTTTCTCCGCCATATCTAAAAGCGTCATCCAGCGGAAATGATTGCTGTTCTTTGAATTGTTGTCAGGACGACCAACTTCTTACTATGTCATAGTTTGGAACTGACGCTGTCGTGTTCCCAACCGAGGTCATGGGTCGGCTACACGATTACCGTCTTGAGCGTGATCAGGGGCGTCGAAATCACACGACGTACAAGCGATGGAGTTGCAAAATGTTTGAGCGAGAAAACATCAATACTTCTTTGTGGCGTATCTATTGTGTTGCGATCGGCACAGTTTGAATTCAAAACATTAAGAAGACAAACATTGCGGGATGTTAACATTTCGATTTCATCTCGTCAGCCGCATACTAAATACAAACAGAATATATAACAAAGACGCGTGGCAACAATAGTTGAACAGAGTGAATTTTGGGTCAAAAGACTGTTACCATGGTGTAAACCACTAAAGTTTGCGCACACAACACTGGCTTTCTTTGTTTGATCAGTACAGCTTCACTGATGGCCAGAATTTTGGGGTTGGGTGCCGTAGCAACACAGTGAACGACCTGGTTGGGTCGACGTTGTGACCTGTCTCCAAAATGTGCTTCGCAATTGACGACGCCGGGTTTCGCGTTCGGTTGCTCCTTTGACTGTCCGTTCGCTCAGCAGACTGAATCAACCATTTTGGGAGGTGTTCGGCTATACGTTGACGCAAACACCGGTCCGTTCTGCCGATATAACTGTCATTGCAACTGCAAGTGAACTGATAAACGACATGTGAGACAGAATAGTTAGGTGTGTCACGTCTAGCGTTTCCATAACTAACTCCCCGAGTTGATGATAAGAGGCGCAATTCAGCTGCAGGGTATGTGCGATTCACAGCTGACTGAAGCTGATGACGCAGTATAGTGGACAAATAGTCTCCCCTGAATTGTAGTTTTATGAACACCTCTTTTTTCTTTGCTGTGTGAACTGCAGGTCTTTCTGTTGTTTTCTTGCTATGAACTGAGATGAATTTATCCGGGTATCCGTTAGCAAGTAATGCGGTTGTAAGGAACTCTTCTCTCTTGTGTCAGCTGGTCATCTGTACAAATCCGTCGGGCTCTGTCAAACAATGTTTTAACTAAACCACGCTTGTAGACCATGGGTGCAAAACTGGAAGAACTGGAGGTATTGGCCGCTCCAAGTGGCTTTGCGATAAACCGACCGCTGCAGCGTGTCGTCAAGGACGCCTCGTAAGTAAAACGTCTAGAAAAGCCAGGCTTCTATTCGACTCAGTTTCATAAGTAAGAGACAAATTTGGATGGATGGAGTTCATAAAGTTAAAGAATGGAAGAAACTTGTCACTCTCAGTAAAAATCAATATATCATCGACGTACCTTTTGTATAAAGTAGTCATGGAAATCTTATCAAAAAATTGTCTTTCAATCATTCCAAGGAAAACATCCGCTAAGGTTGGGCCTAGTGGGCTGCCCATGGCTACCCCGTCAATTTGCTTAAAAGCAACTCCTTCGAACTCAAATCGAATGTTTTCTGTACACAAGAAAACGAGATCCTTGAGATAATCAACTGGAATGGGAAAGTGAATATTCTTGAACTGGATTAGGCACGTCAACGAGCTATCGAGCGAGCTGGTGGTAAGAGAGACAATCAACGAATGGTTGATTCCGTCTGCTGAGCGAACGGACGGTCAAAGGAGCAACCGAACGCGAAACCCGGCGTCGTCAATTGCGAAGCACATTTTGGAGACAGGTCACAACGTCGACCCAACCAGGTCGTTCACTGTGTTGCTACGGCACCCAAACCCCAAAATTCTGGCCATCAGTGAAGCTGTACTGATCAAACAAAGAAAGCCAGTGTTGTGTGCGAAAACTTTAGTGGTTTACACCATGGTAACAGTCTTTTGACCCAAAATTCACTCTGTTCAACTATTGTTGCCATGCGTCTTTCTTCATATATTCTGTTTGTATTTAGTATGTGGTTGATCAGATGATTTGAATTGTTAACATCGTGTAACATTTTGATATTTGAGCGAACTTTGACAGCGCTATGCATCCATCCTCGGATTGCAGGTTTCAGAGACTGATTTGTTTTTGCTTTGCACGGTAACGATATGCCATATACTATGGCATATGTGGGGAACGGCTGCCGTCAAGCTGTTCAGCTATAGAAGGTAGCGATCGCAGTAATCCGAGACTGAACCTACCACTGTGATGTTGGTAATTAACGTCGTTGCCATTGTGCTGCCGCGTGGTCGTGGTTTCCGCTTGTTCGCTTAGTTTGCGTATGCTGACCACTTGGTTCTTATCAAGATGGTCGCAATCGTGTTGTTACTCCCTGACGATGGTTATTCACTCGTTGACTTACAATCGAGCATCAAATAACAACCGAAGGTTGCTGTTTGCATCAATTTGCTGATTATACACAGGACGAACGACGTCAGCTTTATCTAGTAACCAGCTTGTCGTTTTGTTGTACAATATGTTAACATTCGAGCATGTTTTGGGGCAGTTGATTTCATGGTTGATTTTGATTTCATGCACACACACACACCTCGTTGATACCCCATGCACATTAAGCCAATTGCATATATTTCGGCTTCAGTTTCATCATGATGATGATGGGTTTGTATTTGATAACCATTTCATTTGTCTGGTCCGAGTGTGTGTATAGCTTGAATCTGAAAACTAAATCAAGTAGGTTTTTTATACCATTTTTTGTAACTTTTACTTAATTGTTCACACAGAAGACAACCTTGAATCCCTGTTTTCTAAGGCCTTTTTCGTTTCTGTTTTGCAGGAAAACGTTCACATAAGGGAAAAACCCGTTTTTTTACCGCCCCCGAGGAACTAGATCGACAGGTCGGGGTGAGTAGATATATTTCTGTTAAAAAGCTTCATGTATAAACTGGTTTACTTGCCAACTGCTGGATGATGCACTTACTGCATTGTACACAATTTTAAGGATAGTGTCAGGTAAAGACTATGAGACAAATGCCGACGGTAAGTCAAGAAGCTGTAGGAACGAAAAGAAGTAGAGCATATTTTGTCAGTTATGTTTTTTTGAAACTTTTCCTATGCTCATTTTTGGGAGAACAAATGTGCATAATTATGGCTGGCGATAGCCTTGACAATCTTCATTGGAACATTCCCACAAATGGCTTTACCCTTCAGCATCTACAGGCTAAACTACTCGGTAGTTTCTGTTTCCAGTTCGTGAAAAGCCAGCAAAGACCGAATATGATGCCAATTCCTTCTTATCTTTACTGAGCATTATGGGCTGCCTACTGTGCCATTTTCCCACCTACATCCAGTGAGCACAAAAAAGGTACGAAATGGTACTCAGCAAGCCCATATAGAATGTGTTCAAGATGTGTGGAATGAAAGTTAACGACAGGCTGTTGTTTGTGCCCGCTTCGTTTTTTTGTTTGCTCATGGACCATCTGTTCATAGATATAAACTACTAAGTTAGATATTGGGCGATGAGGGTATACGACGCGCTTATCAAACATCATTGACGGTTAAACTCATCGGGTCAGCACAGTGCAAGGACGCATATGAGCATTGAACAAAAATTTCAACAGGCATGGAAACCTCTTGTGAACAGGTCTATTCCAGAGGAACACCGTCTGTGCGACAAAAGTGGATTTCCGCTGATTCAGCAAAAATGAACAAACGTCGATGGATCCCTCTGATTGCAAATATGACAAAGGCCGTTGTGAACTGAAACGCAAGCTTAAGAGGAAGCTGCACAATGACCGTGAGACTTACTTCTCCAACCATGTCAAAGAGATGGACAAGACATTTTTTGTCGGGGAATAACCTCTCTGACTGTAGAATACGCACTTGTGGGCTGCTATCCAGAGCATTCTTCACATCAGCTGGCGTTCGAGAGGAGTGTCCGGTCTCCCTCTTATTTCTCAACTTTGACGGACGACGTTTTTGGTAGAGCATTCGGAGGCCTCGAGCCTCTTGGAGTGGAGCTTCCGCCCGGTAGTAAGTTGACTGCCACTGAGTATGCGGACGACATTGCTCTACTTACTGCTTGTGCACAAAACAAACAGGCGTTCTGAAACAATCAAATGATATGGCCGGTCTGTAGTGTACGCATTTTTCCAACTCAGTGTAGCTTTGATAAATTGGTTGAGAATAACACAACGTTATGAGCAAGTTGTAATACTCTACGTTTCAACCACCTCGGTTGAAAATCATTCGGAGTTCA
>LOND01002982.1:12398-25776 GCA_014220965.1 Paragonimus kellicotti | reverse complement strand
TAGTGATCGACTATTGAAGTGAATAGGAACGAATTGGAACATAGACGGAACAAGTGAACTCGGTTGAATTGAGTCTATGCGGCTTATGGTTGCAAACGATGCAAACACTAGTGCACGACGTACCTCGTAAGGTGTGGCAAACGGATGGAGCAGTTATAAGTGTATAAGCATGAACTACTGCTTGACTGAACTCGTGAAGTTGGATAAATGGATGAAATGCAGCTATAAGTGTGTGAGCATTGACTAGTGCACGACGTACCTCGTAAGGTGTGGCAAACGGATGGAGCAGTTATAAGTGTATAAGCATGTACAACTGCTTGACTAAACTCGTGAAGTAGGAAAAACGGATGGAGCAGCTATAAGTGTGTGAGCATTGACTAGTGCACGACGTACCTCGTAAGGTGTGGCAAACGGATGGAGCAGTTATAAGTGTATAAGCATGAACTACTGCTTGACTGAACTCGTGAAGTTGGATAAATGGATGGAGCACTTACGTATGTAAGCGTGGAGTACTGCTTGTTTTCACGCGCGTTTTAGTGAGGCTTATACGCTTAACAAGTTCACTTGTTCCGTCTATGTTCCAATTCGTTCCTATTCACTTCAATAGTCGATCACTAGTGTTTGCATCGTTTGCAACCATAAGCCGCATAGACTCAATTCAACCGAGTTCACTTGTTCCGTCTATGTTCCAATTCGTTCCTATTCACTTCAATAGTCGATCACTAGTGTTTGCATCGTTTGCAACCATAAGCCGCATAGACTCAATTCAACCGAGTTCACTTGTTCCGTCTATGTTCCAATTCGTTCCTATTCACTTCAATAGTCGATCACTAGTGTTTGCATCGTTTGCAACCATGAACCGCTTCATCTAGTAGTTGCATTCTATGTCAATCTTCACAGTTTCACTATTGCTGGCGTTCCGATCATTCAATATCATCGAAGCTTAATTTTTAACTTCAATTTCAACTACCTCTGCGTCGTTTGATGTCGTGTACATTGTTTCGACACACACCTTCGCCATTGTGTGATTCTCTCGAGTTTCTTTTTTCCGTGATTGGTTCACATGGTGCGTTTCGGCACACACACAGCACCCTATGCTTTCCACTAACGAATTTTTA
Source organism: Paragonimus kellicotti (assembly GCA_014220965.1). Taxonomy (NCBI): domain Eukaryota; kingdom Metazoa; phylum Platyhelminthes; class Trematoda; order Plagiorchiida; family Troglotrematidae; genus Paragonimus; species Paragonimus kellicotti. The sequence continues at coordinate 24,658 of LOND01002982.1, read as the reverse complement.
CGATCATGTACCGTAAGAATACGCGCGTCGAAAATATTATCACCTTTTCCTGCCTAATAACATTCAGATTTGAATAAAAGCATGTGTCCCATCGTCTATGACATCGCTTTCCATTGTATTCCGTTGATAATTTTCCCAAATAACGGAAAATGCACAGTGCTTCGTTTCAGTAATCCCTATGTCATTAAACTACCGCACACTCCTTGCTTACGTCTTCGGAAAATTAAAACAAAAAAATGTCCAAGAAACAGAATTCTACGATTTCAGAAACTGCAACACGTATCACAATTTTAACAACTTTGGTAACCTTAAAAAGATTTTTATTTCAAAGATTACAGAGATATTTTTGGTCTACCGATGTACACGCAGCCACAATGTGGTCAATTTCATGTTTGACCTAAAAGCTGTAAAAATGTCGAAAATCATGTATTATCGCCAAATTAAATTCATAGACTGGAACATGTTCACCACTCTATTGAGATCCTTGAGATGGAATACATTCTTTCTGACCTCTGACCCTAGTGCTGCAACTGAAGTGTTTAATGAACATTTCAGGTTTTGCATGAACATTTTGGCCCCATTAAGATCAAAACGCCGTAATGTGTGGGGTAGAGGCGGGATTCTCAATCCAAAGGAGCAAGATAAGCTCAAAAGTCTCAAATCACGGCACAAAAAAAACAAGATTTCTCCCTTATTATGCAGATGCATAAGATGTTTAACACGATAGAATATAGAACCAAAATGCTCCACCTAAATGAGGAAAAACAAGCGCTTAACGGCAAAAAGAAGAGCTCGGAGTTGATGCAGTTGTTGAGACGCAGGAACTATGAGAGAGACCCCATTATCTCAGTAGTAACACTAGAGAACAAAACTTCCATAGATGATCCTGTTACAATCTGTGAGACCTTTAATTCCTATTTTGCTGCTTCCTTCAACATTGAAGGAAATATATTGCCCCCACCTCTCCCTGTTAACACAAGTATGTTCCTAAGTCATGTTCCTGTTGATGCAGTGAAATACGCTCTCAGTTAGCCATTATCAAACCTTCTTATATTCCTGATCCTGATGGTATTCACCCTGTTGCTCTCAAACACGGAGGGGAAGACATTCCTCTACTTTTGCTTAATATTTATATACTTTCTTTAACATTAGGCTCCTTCCCTTCCCAATGGAAAAATTCTATAATAATCCCCCGCTATAAAAGTGGCTCGCGACAAGATATCAACAATTATCGTCCCATTAACCATACTTCAATTTGTTCTCGGGTGTTGGAAAGGATAATAAAATGTCGCATTGTTGAGTTCTTACTATCACAAAACCTTATAAACCACTCCCAGCATGGGTTCCTCAGCAAACGTTCGTGCATGACGTGCCAGCTGGAATTTCTTAACCATGTTACAAAATCTGCTGATTCAGGGAATGCAATTATTATTATACTTTTGGATATGCAAAAGGCTTTTGATCGTGTGCCTCATAGGCGTCTTCTGATCAAAATGGCATCTTTTGGTATACGTGATCCATTGCTTAGCTGGTTTGCTTCATACCTTGTAGACCGCACACAAACAGTGAAAATCGGAGATAACAGCTCAACACCCAGACCAGTCACTAGTGGAGTGATCCAAGGAAGCGTCCTGGGACCGTTACTCTTTCTTATGTATATAGACGACATATGTCAAGTTATCAAGCATGGCAAACTATTCCTATTCGCTGATGACATCAAACTTGTCTACACTGTTCCTCCTGGCGATCTCACTTCTTGTTTAGGAAATATACGGAACGACTTCATGTCATTAGAGTCTTGGTGTCAAACTTGGCTGATGAAATTTTCAGCCAATAAATCCACCATCGTTGCACACGGTTGTCAAACTCATTCAATTTCTCAAAACAGATATCATTCCTTGTAGGTAAAACTAGACGAACGTTTGGTTACATTAAACATTCATTCACCCTTCCTGAAGCTCGACTACACCTTTATAAACTATGCGTACGACCTCAACTTGAGTACTGCACGTTCATATATTGTCACCTGCGCAAGTCTGATAGGCTAGCTCTGGAAAGTCTCCAACGTGCATTCACGAAAGGTTTACTAGGTTATACGTCTTCTCTGAACTACAGAGAACGTTGCCAAACGCTAGCACTCGATCCACTTTGGCTACGGCGACTCAAGCTGAATCTTGCACTTTTGTATAATCTAGTTCACGGCAATACATTTACCGACAACTTCGAAATTAGCTTAAAACATAGCTCAATGTACAACCTCAGGAACAAAAAATATACATTGACAGCTTTTAAATCCCGTAAGAAGCTGCGTTCAAATTTCTTCCTAGTGAAATACTCCTACATTTGGAATAAACTTCCACATGCAGTTAGAGCCAGTAAGAATATACACCAATTCAAACGAAGCTTAGAAACCTTCCTGACATTACCGAACGTCATGTCCATTTTCAAACTCTGCCTGCATGAAGACGATATTTTTGAAAACGGACCTAATAACATCTGAGTGGAAACCCTGCGTCGCGTGATACAACGTCTAGTACACGTCGAGCAGATTAAAGTTAACAATTTCATCATCGGATGTAGTTATCTAGATACCTGAGCTTAGTACTTCATAATTAATCATAACCAACTGTGTATGGTTATTGATCATTATGCAAAGGCTGTACACGCTAAAACTGTTTGGGGAAAAGTGTACACTTGGAAACCATCATTTCAGAAGCGTGTGTCCCAGATGCTTTTTCATAAACTTGGATTTTCTCTCTTACTATGTCTGTTTCGTTATATTATTCACGAAACTGGTGTATTGTACAATTATTAATTATGTGTATGGTGTGCATTTATGCATGTAGCGTTACAATGTGTACATTGATCACGCTCATCTGAGCGTGTTTCTCACAGATGCGTTGAGAAATATACCATTATTATTATTTTGTTGGTTCCGTCCATCAGTTGAATGCATGAAAGAAATTCAGCTTGCTTTGCAGGGGCTGAGAATGAAGTCCAGGAGATATTAGGCATGTTGAAGTCACCACCTATTAGTTTGTGTTCACAAGACATGTTTGATACATGATTTATCACCTCTACGAGGTCAATCAAATCACTGCTATTAGCATTAGGTGGTTGGTAAATGCATCCTATGAGTAGGTCGCGAGGACCTATAGAGACCATTAACCACAACGAGTCCTCGATTTATGAAGACCAGGCTCGTCAAGTGTAACTGCGGAAAATTGCTCTTTTAGGTAAATAATGCATCCACCTCCTCGTCCTGTGAGACGATCCCTACGAAAACAATATATCCCATGATGCTTACATGCGTGTCTGGTGTATCGGAGGAGCACCACGAAGAATGATATGGGGATTAGACAAAAAACAAAAGATCTAAAGATGTGCATCTTACTTATCAATGATCTAACGTTTATGAGTAAAATTAATGGAATTTTTTCTGTAAGGCACAACACTTAAACTGCTGAAAAACTGCATGACAGATGGGGCAGTGGGTTGCAAGTTATCATACGGAGAGGTCCGGTCTAGGGGATGTACCAATTTTCCACTCATGTTCGAGCGGATGTCGCAAAGATTTGACTCCACGACAGAAAGTGCTGGAACAGTGTCATTATGGTAGGATGATTGAGTGGGACATGGGTGTATCGACTTTCGAAGTTCAGTCATGTGAAAATCCGATCCAACCCTATCCCCCACCAAATATTTACCCTGTATATTATACCCCTCCTGTTTCTGGCCATTAACTGGACCTTGACCTGGTTGTTTTTGTTTTGTCGCGTCAATTTTGATAGTTGTGCGAATAGCCAATTGCCGGCTATTGTACTTTGCTTGAGTGGTGCGTGCATCACCTTTTTTGGAGCTCGGCTCGTCCCCATTGTTTTGAACTTGTTGACTGCTCAGGAGAACTCTGTTGGGTATGAATGACATATTATGTAATTATAGTTAATCTTTAGCCTGTTTGGCAACAAACTGTAATTCTTTTGCCGAAAGCGATCCGTCGATCGAAACTGTTGAGGTTGTCTATCTATTAATTTTGATAATTTGTTCAATAGTACCGTAGCATTGTGATCCAATCTTGTTTTGACTATTTGGGATCGTTGGTTGATCGCTACGCGTTGCTCAACGTCTTCGTGGAAGATCGTACAATAGGGAGGAGGGCCAGGTGGTGGTGGAGGAGATGTCGAAAGGTGCACTGAAAAGGATTGCGTTGGTGGATATTTGTGTCAGTCATATAGTCCGTTGGTAGTACGCTTGACGGGGTATATAAGTGTTTTTAGAAAAAACTTCGAGAAGAGTCTATATATGTTCCGAAAAGATTATATACGCGTGTTTCAAAAAGGGCCAGTTGTTAATGCGTGCAATCGTACATAACGTTTCATATCATTTAACCGCTCAAATTAGCATACTATTTGATCAATTCTGTTACCGTTAATTACTCTGAAACATTTTGATCATATATCAGTAATTTTGAAAGGATATCATACAATAATGCCTACTAAGTCAGCTAGGCTTCAAAAATTGTCGGTCGCCACGCGATCAGCCTCATGCAAAAAAGGCATGATTGACAACAAAGAGAGGCGTAAAGTCCCCAGACACCACGTCCAACACCTACTCCATTCCTGCCATTGCTAAGGAGCCAAAATCTGCTGCCAAACCGATAACCTCAACGGCCAACATTAAACCCTTCACAAGGAAGGAACAACACCAAGTTGTGTTCAGTTCCTATTACCGATGTATTTTCGGATCAGGTTAGAAAAATAACTGACTTAGAGGCTGCAATGGCAAAACTACACAGTAAGTATGAAGAGCTCACCGAAATTTTGCACCAGCTGGATCCGATAGTTAGCATTTTAAGTGCCTCAAATAACACCCGTCCTGAGACTACTTCTAGTCATAAAGATCTTCGTAGCTGCTGGAACTTTTATTGACACAATAGCTACGGAACTGCACAAACGGTTACGCTGTGCAAGTAAAGTGGTTGTGTTTAACATACCTGACAGAATACCTTTGTTGACCGTGAAAAGAGTCTTACTCAAAGCTGGTAGGATGGAAGACCAGGAGTGCCACTGCTTAAGACTTCGCAAGAAAGTACAGCAAAAATGCTGTCCACTGTTACTGCAGTTCACAAGTGAATTTGTAGCGAACGAATTCGTCAACAGACGAGACCAAATTATGCGTGCCACAAATTTTAAGTCCATAAAAGTGTTTGGTGACAAGACACCACTCCAAAGGGAAATATTACGAACCAATATTCCCCGAGTAAAGAAGAACTCAAGTCACAAAGTCAGCAACCTCATTGACTTGACTGTCGATCTCGACTGCTCTACAAATTCCGTAGATGAGCAAGTTGCAGCTGGCAACACCGTTACGTTGTCCGCTCAGAAGAATACTGAAAAGCAAACCACGTCCAGCTCTGTTGACGCCGGGCGCGTTCACGTTTATCCAGCAAGACCCACGGTTAATGCTGAAAATACCTCACCTGTACATCGACGACTCCCTCCGTCAAACAAGGTGCTGACTGGAATGAGTCCTGGCCCTAAGGCGCCGAAAGTTCTCCATAGTGTTGGGGGCAGTATCTCAAATTTCCAGAACAAAAAAGAGGCTGGATGAGCGAATCCATCTCGAATGGTGATGATGGCCAACTTTTGAGGCTGTGGGCGCGACATCACCGCTTGTGCGTATGTCAGCGTTTCTACAGGACGCTTGACCAGCATTCTTGGTGTCGCAACTTGCGACCTCTGCACCCCTGCTAAATTCCGCTTTTTTGAGGGTGTTTGGGAGTTTTCACCCACGGAAAATTTGACTTTTTCGCTGCTGGTGCAGGGTTTGAAGGACTGCATTGTGCGCGGTTTTATGGAGCCACTGATAGAAATACACAGTGGGGCGGGCCGAATCACAGGCGATGGCCCCAACAGGCTTCTACCATTCTGAATTCCCAGAAGAAAAAAGTTTTTGCGAGCCCTTTTGGCGTGTTTTGGCTCAGGTAACTCGGAAAGCAGCTTTCTAGTGGGTTCGGTTTCTTCGACACTTTTGATCGTGTTTGGGACGTCGGTCGTTGGAATGGCGACCACGGAAACGGCATCCCCGCTTTCCATCACTGACACATAAGCCTGAGTGGATACTACTGGAGCAGAAACTACGACCTTAGTCTCCAGTTGTAGCTTCCGGTCTGCCATGATTTGTGACTTAGTTTTAATCCGCTGCTCACGTCTCACCCTCTCTTGGCGAGAGCGATCGAAAGACACACCTTTCAGGTGGGCGTTGGCGGATTTCAAAGCCACTGTTTTTCCACCACCGTCTCAGGAGTGAGCGTGGCTGGCAAGGTTACCAAAAGGCCAAGGGAACTTTTGGTTGTCTTAGCGCGTAGCCTGCTCGCGAGTACGAGGTTGGTAACGTCCGGGGAGAATGAAGAAGCTAAGACTGACTTAGCTAGCTCAGTTGGAGAAGACGTTGTGGGGAAGCGGCCCCATAAAACAACTCTCCTTTCTCTGAGAGCTTCCTCTTTCATATTTGCGGCTGCCTCCTCTATATGTGCAGTTGACAGGGCAACTGCCTTCTTGATGATCGCAACACCAGGGAGAGCAAGCGCTATGTGTGCGCTCGGCGACTGTGGTCTCAACTCCATTTCGGATAGAGTCAGTTGGTACTCCTCCATTCTGTTCCCCATGGAATAATTGGAAAGGACATACAGTGCTAAGAAGGGCTCCGCATTTGCAGTCGCAGGTTTTCTGCGTCGCTCCACTTTTCGTGGTGCGTGCGTGACTAGTCAGCGGCAAACGGCGCTTGACTGTCGTCGAACCTGCAGCTCATGCAGATAAAATTTAGGGCTGAAGAAAGAGCTGCTTGTACTGGTCTTCGTTGAGGCCAGTGCATTTGAAGTGGTACCACTTCTGGCACTTGGAGCACTGCATACCGTTTCTGTACGGACATCTTGCACCCGTAACGGCCGCAAATGCTCACCGCCTCAGTCAGTGTTTGTTGAGTCCCAGCACTGCTAGACCTAACTCTGGTCAATGTCAATGGGAACATGAAATTTGCAAAATAAAACAGATATAGATACAGTGTGATCCACAAAATCCAATAAGTAACGAGACTGTAAGTAATCCAGTAACGAATAACAGTAATCGAATGCAGTTCATGATGTGCAGTGCAACATCGGAGCAAAAAGGAGAGTAGACAATAACAGGAAAATGTTAGCCAAGGTTCGAATTACCCACGCAGTAAACAATGTTTTTTTGAAAAATACTCTACGCGATATTTAAGCATTCGTGGTTTTTCAATAAAATACATAATATTAGCCAGCAACTGTTATAGTACACCGCGGTGATTGAGTAACCAGCAGCTACAATGACTATCACGTGATAGTCAAAATTCCGTACGAAGTTTTGACATTAGTTTGTTTTATAAGGTCAATGTTTAAGCTAGAATCGATATTTCATAGCACAAAACGGTTAATAGTGGTTAACAAGTAGGGTTTGAGGCAGGGAAGACAGCACGAGATATGAATTGATGTTTCAATGCAATTGTGTGAAGTCAACGTGGGGAGTTTTCTCATAACCGTTGTCTGTGGACAGATTTGCATGTTAGTCAAGTGAACCGTCAATACCGGCTACCAACTAACTATAGCCTGATGGCTTCACCAGGGTGAATAGGTTATCACGAATGGGCATACATATAATATGTGAGTTATAATCCTGTTTTTCTTTCTGCTTCTGTTCTAAGTACATCTCTATATAAGTTTATTCTACTAAATTTACTATAAGCTTCGATTTTATATTGTCCAACATTCTGAGCAATGCGTGCACAGTGACGCACATGAATAAAACGATGCGGTTTCGTGAGTACGCAATGAATCAAATGCTAGATGGGGGTGTGGGTAAACGGCGGAGACGCAGTAAACAGTTTCATGCAAGCTGTTTCAGTTGTTTATTGAGGATAGTTCACACTACATAGAACATAAAACTCAACTGCGTTATATGAACGAAGAAAAGCTAGCGCTTGGTAGTGGGCAGAGAAGCATGAAACTAATGCAACTGATGAGACGGAGAAATTCCTTGAGGGACCCTTCTATAAAAGTTATAACTCTCCAAGATAAAACGGTTGTCGACGACCCTACTGAAATATGTGAAATCTTCAACTCACATTTTGCTGCTGCGTTTAGCGTGGAAAACACAGTATTACCCGTTAATACTCCGTTGAAAACAACCAAAGTTCTGTGCAATGTATCGATCGACGTTAGAAGTATCCGCTCACAATTAGCTACTATTAAACCCACAATCCATCCTGGACCTGATGGTATCCCACCAGTCGCTATCAAGCAAGGGGTGAGGATATACCGATCCTTTTACTGAATTTGTTCACACTATCACTTTTATCAAGCACATTCCCTCCCCAGTGGAAAAAGTCAATCATTATACCCCGCTACAAAAGTGGTTCAAGGCAGGACGTTAGTAACTATCGTCCCATCAACCACACATCAATCTGTTCAAGAATGTTTGAAAGGATAATAAAAGTGCCCATTGTCGAGTTCCTAAGGTCAGAAAACCTTGTAAACCCTTCGCAGCACGGTTTCCTTAGTAAGCGATCTTGCATGACATGTCAGTTGGAATTCATAAACCATATATCGATGGCCGCCGACGCAGGAAATGCAGTGATCGTCATACTCCTAGACATGCAAAAGGCTTTTGATCGTGTGCCCCATAAGCGCTGTTGATGAAAATAGCATCTCTTGGCATACAGGAAGATTAGCCGTTGCTCCCGAACCGCACGGACACCATGTCCGGTAGTGTTCACGCACACCTGCCTCAGGCGTACTTGGGCGCTCCCTTAAGCGAGAGTTTGCCAGCGTTACTCCTGTCTTTCTGCATATCAATTATTCAACAGTTTGTTGTCAAGCGTGTTACGGTGTTGGGGACAACCAGTGACGGGCGTCAAGGTAGATGTGTCTCGGAGACACTGTCTTCCTAACTGCATGTATAAAATGATGTATGCGATGTTATTAAACATGGCAAACCCTTTCTGTTTGCTGACGATATCAAAATCGTCTACACATTTCGACAGCCTGCCAACCTCGTCTTCTGTCTACAAAATATACGACAGGACCTAGCATCATTGGAGTCGTGGTGCAAAACATGGCTCATGACGTTCTCAGCTAACAAATCGAACATTATCACTTATGGTTGTCAAATACCCAATGGGTCTGTCTCACTAGATGGTCATCATATTGACACCGCCACAACCGTTCGAGATCTAGGAATATGGTATTCAAACTCCTTCAATTTCTCCGAACAAGTACGCTTTCAGGTAGCAAAAACTAAAAGGACAATAGGCTGTATCAAAAGGACATTCGGCCTACCGGATGCGAAGCTGGCTCTTTACAAAATGTGTGCTCGACCCCAACTCGAGTATTGCACCTTCATTTACTGTCACCTACGCAAATCTGATAGGCTTGTTTTAGAAAATCTCCAACGATCATTCACCAAAAGCCTGCTAGGATATTCATCCTCACTTACCTATAGTGAACGCTGTCGATCAGTTGGTATTGATCCACTTTGGTTACGAAGACTGAAGTTAAATCTTACACTTCTGTATAAACTGATACACTCGGATGCCATCACTACAGCGTTCGCCGTTCATTTTCAACACAGCTTCCCATATAGCCTAAGAACAAAGGTTCCACTTTGCCAGCCCTGTTAGCTCGGAAAAAGATACGCGCCAACTTCTTCATTGTAAAATATTCCTATATTTGGAATAGGCTTCCGAATCACATCAGAGCTAGTAACAACATTCAGCGTTTAAAAAGGGCCTGGACAGCTATCTTACATCGTCAAACAATGTCTATCTTCAAACTTGTGTATCTTCTGATGTCCTTTTTGAATGTGGTCCGGAGAACATTTAGCTATCAGCTACATGTAACATACATACCCGTTCTACTTACTTACTTAGAACAAAACAGGAAAAAACAGGATTATGACTCACGTATTATATGTATGCCCATTCGTAATAACCTATTCACCCCGATAAACCATCAGCCTATAGTTGTTCGTATCCGATATTGACGGTTTATTTGACTAGCATACAAAAACTCTCCAAAGAAAACTGGGGAAAAAATGCTGCCTCACGTTTACCTCACATAAGTGCATTGAAACTTCAATTCATGTCTCGTGCTGTCTTCCCTGCCTCAAACCCTACTTGTTAACCACTATTCAACCGTTTTGTGCTATGAAATATAGATTCCGGCTTAAACATTGACCTTCATAAAACAAGCTAATGTCAAAACTCTGCACAGAACTTTGATTATCGCGTGATAATCATTCTAGAAGTAGCTGCTAATTACCCAATAATCGCGGAATACTATAACAATTACCTGCCGATATTATATACTTCATTGAAGAGAAAAGAAAACATTATATCGCGTAAAGCTTTGTCAAGAAAATATTATATATACATTATTTATCATATTACGTGATCACTCCACATTTCCCCATTTAACACGTAAGATTGTGTTTTTTCTCACTCTTGAAAACATCTGTTATGCGAGGAAAATTTCCGCGATGAATGGACGTTAGAAACCCCGTATTGACCGAGCAGTTCGCGAGATTTTCAACTTTTTGACGTTTTCGAACAATCGAAGAAGTCCTGCGCTGGAGTTTGCTCAATTCTTCGCCGGATTTTGGAAATTCCCGTACTTCCTCGCCCGAACCGAAATATTCTAACCGTTTTCCGTGGCCAATTATGTCGAATAATGGCGGAATACTTCTTTGGAAAAGTGCGTGTTGCAGATATTAGTCTGCGTTAGTGGCCTAATCAATCTCATGAATAACAAATGACTGAAATATGAGATACCAGCGCCAAGCAAAGGTTCTGGTAACGGTATTTGATAGGCTCCCATGTTAGGTGTACGAAGAAAACAGAAGACGTATCGGCAAAATTGGAACGACTCACTGATAATTCGAGGTCTGCTGGGTTGGATAGACACATAGGAAGAAAGACAGCCAGCGTCCAGGGGTGAAGTTCGGAAACGACCGACGGATAATTCCACACGCGGTGAGATGACGAACGTTGAGCGTCGACGGATCAGCCAACACGCTGAGCTAAAATATTCAAGCGTGCAACTGCTTAACCAACTGGAAATCCGCGCAAAATGGAGAAGACAGAATAGGGCGCGGTAACTCCCGCTTATTCGTATTGACGATTCAATTCGAAAGTGAGTTGATGATTCCAGACAAATGTATAGATGAGGTTAACAGAGCGGTATATACAGAAATGTACGAAGTGAATTGAGAAATATAACTTTGAATTGTAGATGTAACATGCAAGTCTGCCGCTTCCACTCTGATTGTACGTCGCACTTACGGACCAACTCTGAGGCAACGTGGAGACATCCTGGGGACAGCGTTCTTCCGAAGTAGTAGTCAATATCAATCTGCGTGAGGGAACAACGTACAGACAGCAATGAGCCATAAGCCCAGTAAGCCATGCACACGACTTACACAAACGAAAACTAAAACGGCGTGAACAACACAGCAGCACGTCCCGTCACACAACTCAAATCAATTTATGCGCGCCGGCTGGTATGTACATTACAATGCAAAGAGCAGGTAGAGTATTGTTCAGGAGAAATGTATGTAGCAACACGCGCTGTTAATTTCGGTGCGAATTGTCCTCCTGCTGTTATGCACTGTCCGCTGCTGTCGGGGTCTTCGTGCACGACGTTGACGTACCGGTCACTTCTAATTCAATCTGCGCGCGCGAACTAGTTTCGGTCGCGCGTTACATTGACACTATACCGGCATGACCTTGAAATATTTGAAACATTGTCCCTCAGATAAAATTGTATAATGAAAATCAGTATGACATCTCATCTTTCGAACTGGATTTGTGAAATAAGCGAATACATCGAGAATCGCCAGTTACGGTTGTCAAATACCCAATGGTTCTGTCTCATTTATCGTTCATAATATTAATATCACCACTCCTGTTCGAGGTCTCGTAATACGATATTCAAACTCATTCAATTTCTCTGGTGACCAAATTTGCTCCCAGGTTGCAAAACCGAAGAGAGAGCGGGTTATATTCAAAAGGCATTCGGTCTGCCGGCTGCGAGGCTTATTCCAAAATATGTGATCCATCTCAACTTGCGTATGGCACATACGTTCACTGCTATCTACGCAAGTCTGACAAGCTTGTGTTAGGAAATCCAAAAACGATATTTTTCAGAGGTTTGTTGAGATATTCATCCTCGATTTACCTATAAGAAC
>LOND01002981.1:29568-48194 GCA_014220965.1 Paragonimus kellicotti | reverse complement strand
AAGGGTAGGAAGCGGGTGTTTGGCGCTGATTGTCAAATAAGTTATTTTTGTTCACTCTTTACATTTGCACAAACTTAGGCGGTTAGATCATGTACTAAGAGTGCCAGATAGTCGTCTGCCACACCGAGCACCGTTGGCTGATGCTGCGGCCGACTGGCACAAGGTGCGAGGTGGACAGATGATGACCTGGTGTAGGCAAATGAAATCGTTCACGAAAGGGTTGTTCACTGTATGTCGGATTCATCTGCCGGGCTGGGGACCTCGCGACTCACAGAGTCGGTGGCTTGAGACGTTAGGTGAGATGGCGGCTAATCGAGCTCAGTGGCGTGAATGTTGTCGTTGTTTGGCCGAGTTGTCTGTGAAGTGAGTGCACTTAATGATGCGGGGCAGTGAAAGCCGTAAGGAAGCTGTCTTGCTGATGACGCCTTACTTTCACTTACAGCTCGGTTGTTTGTATGGTTGTAGGTGCCTTGATGTTGTATGTTTGAATATAGACGTAGCTATTTTTAGTAGTTAGGTCCACTTCCCCTCCCCTCCTCTTTTTCTTTCTTCCTATATAGGTTTTTTTCTCGTGGTTGTGTGGCAGTTAAGCATCAGTGTGAACCACTGATGTATTGCTGTCTATGATGATGATGATGATGCACATATGACGACCAAATTATCCTTTAATCTGTGTTGATATACTTTGACTGAGATACTAATTTCGATGTCACAAAAGCGACCCTTCACTGAGATCTGGTCGTGCAAGCTTTGCTCTGTTTGAGGCCCCAATATGATCCCCATCACAGCTTGAGCGCATAATTAGGCTTCATCGTCACCATAGACCCTGAGGTAGAATCGCCAACCCCTAGCACTATCCAAGGCGAAGCGCAATTAACCGTTAGAATCGTGAATTTGTTCTTTGGGGGCAGCGCGTGTCCATGTTCAGATTCGAGAGAGCGTTTGCCCAAGCAACTTGCTGACCGGATTGTTACAGAGTACGAGTGTTGTAGAGATTGATGTTTATCGTTTATTTTGGTTTGACGAAGGGAAAATTAGGAGCGGAGGAAAAGAAAGTTGGAGATGATTGTGCTGATGTGTCGACCCAACCACGCCCCTCAATCGTTTATGCTACGGAAGGGCGTTGGCTTGAGGGGCCCTGTTAGGAAGCGCATATTCTCATTCACGTACGTACGATCAACGACCTCAAAGGGAGGTGTTAGGAGGCGCATCTCCTAACGAAACAGCCAGGACGCATCACGCCACATCGATCGGCCGGCCCAGCTCGGATGGTATGGTCGTGGGTGGTGGTATGGTTCCACTCAGCCAATCAGATTGCAGTGTGCGGTCGAACGCCTGTGCGCTATCTGGACTGTTTTCTCGCGTTGCTTTCTGATGCCCCCTGTAACGTGATTTGCTCTGACACCCTGACTGCCATATATGACTGTTTCATTTGATTCGCTGTGTCTGTCGGCCATTTATGGTAATCGTTTCGTCCTATAAATTTAGAGCCTCTGTGGCCTAATTTTGTCTCGCTCTTCCAATAAACGGTGTTGCCGCGTCTCTTCTCATTTCTCGGTTTTGGGTCAAGCGACTGAGCGCGTAACCAAGGCGACGATCCAATAGACCTCACCTCGAGTCTGTGATTCAAATGTCTGTCCTGTGAAACAGCAGACGACAGGGTTTTCTTGGAGGTACTCTACTCGGAGCCAGTAACTCAAGCGTCTGGCTTACTTGACATCAAGAGTCTTACTTAGTCCAAGGGTGCGGGAATAAGACCATGTATCTGATCGGGATCAATGCTGCGCTCAACTGTTGTATTCGGGGCTACATCAAACTTCTGAATAAGATCGATTGTTTTCCAACCGTATTACATGGTAAGCGGACGGTCATGATCAACTTTCGGGCGATCGGAGTCTTCTTTTGTTCGAATGTACCTTTTCTATTCCCCTTCCTCTTGATTCAGAAGACAATCGTGCCGCAACTGCGAAATTAGTTTTGTTGTATGCTCGCAGTACTATGCTCCGCTGCTTAGGCACTCCTACGCGGCCAGTAGTGCGACATGCAACCTTTTGAGCGGAACCGTTTTTCGTCTGGTGGCTCCCTTTTAGTCTGTCTGATATGGTTTATTTGATAGGCATGAGATCCTAGTCAGCATAGCACAGGCCTGACCGTCACGTCAAGATAGCAAGAACACATCGTAAGGCGACGGGCTGAGGACAGTGGGTCAGAACTAGAGCGGACTTTTTACGGGACAATACAAACCTTTTTCGAATGCTGGATGTCGAACGATAAGAAATTGTAGTTAATCATATACATGCCCGGCCAGGAGGCGGAGTGGTTCGAGCCACCACACACTGCAACAGTGACGAGGAATATGCTACATGGTGATGTTGGCAATTGTATGGACGCAGACGACTCATTGATTGTAGCACATTATCATGTAGATGAATGTTTGTAACCAGCGGTCTTAATGATCACAAAGTCCACAATCTTGCAGGTAACACCTACTGAGGTTATACGAAATCGTCAGGGTCCTTACAGTTTGTGTGTCTTTGCCTAATCAGCCCGTCGTCTTATCCCACCGGTATGATTAACGCTCAGATGACAGGTAGGATACATGGTCCAAATGTCGCAAACTGCGCATTTTTGTCATGAAATTATCATATCGGATATGTGGATTAGGTTTTGAGAAGAAACGTTGAAGAATGATCGTATTACTAACGTAGTCATTCCACATGAGAAACGTTAATTGGCGAAGATAACGATTTCCACATGCATCAACTGTGCTTGTGACTTCGCCACAAGGGGGCCCTGAGTCCAAACCAAACGATAAGTGATTATATACGGGCAATGCAAATCATCATTTTGGCGACGACTTTACGACACCATTGTTGACGGAGGTAACGCATTGTTTCATTAATCCTGTATATCTCCTTCTCACCACTAAAAGCCGACGAGATATTGGTACCCAAAGAAGCAAAATCGCTCATAATTTCAGGCTACCTGTTTACACTAAACCATATGAATGTAAACATCGCGGTCTCGAAGTAGGACGTCGCAATGTGAAAGTACCAAGCACGTTTCATGACAGCATGCCTTCAACAAAGAGGTTATAGAGAGTAATGTTACCCACACACTCATTAATGATCAAGGTAGCAGTACAGGTCAGAAGGTAGAGTACCACCTGTAAATCTCTTGTATACTCTGGAACTAACATCAATTCGTGGAAGAGACATGAGACATCTTGAGGTAGAAATGTACTGTTATTTGTCACAGCCGTCTTCTAAGACCACTGCTGCTTGATACGTGATTATCAACTGATCGGTACCACCAGACGCTGATGACACCAAAATCTGACAGTCTAAAAAGCCGCAGAAGGATCTCGACATTCATTATCCTTTTGCTTTGGCGCACCAGACCCAATGAACACAGCTGTGCCAAAGTTCTGCATTCACTTTCGCCACTCGCACTACGCCAAATACTTTCGTAACGACTGGACAGCTGTATATCATTGTTGACGGATGGGACTTTAGATGGTCTCAGCACGTCCAGCTGTTTTTGCGCAAAATCGCCTTGTCAGTGTTCGGCTGTGTTTTGCCTACTTCTTCATCCATCCATCCCTTATTCTTAGGGGTATTTACCTCGTTGAGAAGATAGTACTAACCCCAACCAGGCAGGTCAACACTTCAATACTTATCGTCTCCCGACCATCCACTTAAGTTAAGACAGCACTCCGTGCGTTGTTGCTGTTAGCCAGCTGTTATTCATCGTGTGCTGAGGTGCGCTTATTCTATGTTTGACGTACTGTGGTTATGTCTGTTGCCATCCACTAGTTGTTTTATCTTCTCATCCCACACTAGCGACACTACTGATTTTCTCTCCCCGTGTTGCCGAAACTGTTCAATATTCCACCATTCTTTTTTAACTCACACGTACGCTAGCTTTCTACAACTCACTCAGCCTATACTCTTCCGATTGTTCATAAGACTGCTCTGGTAAGTATACCTTGGCTTACGTCATGGGAAATGACTGGATTTGGTGTATCTTCGTTTTTTTTTAAAATTGTTTTTAAGCCTTTGGAAACGGTTAGCTTTCCTCATAGACCAGTCACTGATGTCTTATATTCCTCTCAGTCGAGGGAGTCAGTAGCTCTCTAGTCATGGTATAGACATGAGTACACATCAGCATAACAGTTTGAACAAACAGAATTTGCCTTCGTCTCATAAACACGTGGTTATTTTTTAAGAACCAGCACCCAGCGGGTTCATATGGTGTGAGCACGCATAAATGATGAGAGTAAATCACAGATGTCTGTCAGTAGGCTGGACATCTATTTCATCATAATACCTCTTAACAATAATGTTTTGAAACCGAGTCATTGCCATGTCTGTGATGAAAGCTTCTTTTGTATTCGGTTTCATGAAGCTCTGACAAATTTTCCTCCCGCACAACGGGTTCCAAACGCGTGAGCCAGAGTGAACGCTTAATTCTTGTCCGCTTTCCTTGACAGGCGAATGATCACATTCACGTGGATTACGTTGTCCCGTAAATCAAACCATAAAATCGTAGGACTTGCATTGGATCCACACGTACACAGCGCTTGGCGGTATAAAACATTTGTAAGTTTTGTCCAGAGTAATATGGAACTACCACAACATGGCGAAGGAAAACCTTCGAAAGCCGTCACTCTTTATAGCGATTTGTATCTGAACATATTTTCAATTGTTGATGCAACTGAAACTAAAAGCTCGGGATAGCCGGCAAGTGTGAAGCTGATCTCAGATGTATGTTTTTGCACCAGAATGTAGGACTTGGAAACTTGTATAAGACATTCATGAGGACATTCTTTACTGCATAAGCTGATTAGAGCTTTTTCATCCGACAGGTGTCGACAGCGTTTTGTTCTTTCAAACAATTGTTTCAAATGAGAAACAGTATTTAGTGATATACTTTTAATTTGTATCGTATTTTGATTACTATTGACATTTCTGTGGCTTAAACTAATCTCGTTAATGATATCAGCTGGACCGTGGCGTGTCTGACTAAGGGTCAGATGTGCCACAGAACAATTACATTTTGGAAACCCTGTCTTACGCTCCTTGGGTACTTTGACTTTTCGTATTGGAATTTCCAGGTGATCACCAGCTAGCCGGACCTCATTATTTCAAAGATGGATTTAAGCATTCTGTGGATGTTCGAGCATCATCATCATAGACAACAATACATCAGTGGTTCACACTGATGCTTAACTGCCACACAACCACGAAGGAAAAAAATCCTATATAGGAGGAGAAAAAAGGGGAGGGGACCTAACTACTAAAAATAGCTACTTCTATATTCAAACATACAACATCAAGGTGCCTACACCTTGCAAACAAACAACGTCCGAGCAACTTGTTCTCTAACACCATGCCTCCAGATGGTTCTGGTTCATGTTGAATCTTCACCCATATTAACCCTGTATTACCCTCCTGTAATGCTCGTCCGCAGCTTTTCTGACTAAATCGTAGTGCCCAGACAGCCTGCTTGTAGTAATTGCGATCGCAATCTATTTGATCTGTGTCGTAGCACTTCAGTCACCAGCCGTACTCTTGTTCCATCTGAATATTCCTGAACGATTGTGCTGTCTTTTCGGGTCGAACTGTGCTTGCGGCTCGGGTCATTCGGGCGATTTTTCTTTTCGCACGTCTGGATTGTAGTTGAATGGTAGCATACCAGGAAGGTTTAAGTGATGTCCTTCGATGCTCCGTCTCCTTTGGCTGTGAGGGGAGCTCGTTTTAGCGTGACACAAGGGTCTGCGATCGGGAGCCATTCGCCAACGTTGAAATATTTTTGTATATAACTCGGCTGTTTCATGCTAATGAAGACCGTCATTTGCAGAGGCTTTTCGTCACTCTTTGTTGTCTTCTTAACAATCTCAGCCGTCACTGATAATGCACCACTAACATCCGAGATTGTTTTTTGGTTCGACAGTTATGACAGTGTAGACATCGTCTTTCATCGAGTTGAACGAAATCAGGTGTCTCCCTGATCAAAATTATTAGTTGAATTATATTCCAGATTGAAGTTGTATGCGAAGTGAGTGTCATTACTTACCTTCCTGTTTGGTTTATCCTTTATGTGAGTATCTTTCGATCAGAAGTCGCAAGCATTGACTTATGGTCAGTCAATATGGTGGTGAAAAAATTTTCCCTTCTTATTTTACTGTAATCCTTCTCTGTCGCCGTATGACAATACGGCACGGGCGATAACTTTCTCGATGTTCTCTGGGCCCAGATGAGGTGGTAAAGCGTCAGTGTTGTTGTAAGCATCTGATGAAACCACATGCCCGTGTGGTAGGTCAAAGTGCGTGAGATACACAATTCCATTTGAACTAGGGCCTAGTGACATCCGGGGGACACTATTCGCATTGTGTCCCTCGTGAGCAAGCGTTTGGAAGACACGCGATCAGATAAAGTGACGACAAAAGCACGGTGGTAATTCATTTGCTTCTATGTTCGCTAAGTCTAATAATTGGTCTTCGTTATCTGGTAGGATCTCAATGCGTTTTACGTTTTTGCACCAGGAGATTGAATTTATCTGCACACGAGCGCCAGGCGCACACACTAACTTTACAAAGAACCGCAACCGCCTTTTGTGTCGCTTCATCCTGGTCACTACCTATGATGATAATGATATCATCAAGATCGACTGTTGCCCCGGGAACGTTTGTTTGAATTGTGTCCACCAGCTGTAATATTTCAAGCGCCGTTTTTGCACCTTCAGATAACTGACTGGATTGAACGAGTCCTTTACGTTTGTTGTCCTCCTCAACAGCTACTTGAGTGTGGGCCTCAGCCAAGTCCGGTGAAACATCCCTCATAATTAGTCTTCCTGTACAGGTCCTTCGAGACGGGCAACGAATACTGAGCATCTCCAGGATGCCACTGGGTTCCGAGGAAGATTCTTCACAGCTTCATTGACCCTTTCCCCTACTGCAACTAGCGCCGACTACATGGAGTACCTGCCTCTTCGAACCGACACACAGTCCGCGTCCGGGAATGCAACTTAGAACACTGAACGCTTGGGACGGAATACAGTCTGCTTCTCGATGTACTGCAAGACTGGCGTTAATCTTTTGTGTAGCATTCAAGATAGTCTGTGATGACTGATACATGCGGGTCTTTAGCGTGGCTGCCAGTTTCTGTGTTACACTGTGTATGCACTTGTGTCCGACCGCAGATACTATCGAGTGATTTGTCCAAGAGTTGTTGCTTTTCTCCTCAGTTCGTTCCGGAGTGGTCCAGTTTAAGTCAGTTGCTGGTATAGCATTACACTTCTTCAGATAGTTGCAGGTGCTCGATGGATAACCCCAAACGTGAACAGCGAATTCCATTTTGCTTTCTTCATTCGGCCAAGAGTGATCTCATAGCTTTACATTTTGAAGACTAAACGAACTAACGCGTGGACCGAGTTGGAATCAGTCTTGTCTGCACCGGACACTGTGTCCATGGATGCATAGGCCACGTGGTGTGTTTGCCTCGAGAAATTTTTCAATATGGTTTGGTCCGTTTTATTTTTGAAGTACAGGAATCAATACACTCAGTAACCTCAGGTAGCCGACCTCTCCAGTACTAAAGCATTTACGCCAACCATTGGACACTTCAACGTTGTACTCGAACTTATGAATGAATTTCTAGTAGGCTGGGAGTTTGCTGCCGAATGCATACTGTTCTGTCTTCGGCAAACAATCCCAACCACATTTAATCACAATATGTTGCCAAAATTCTTCACCCACTCTCCGTTGACTTCCAACGCTGAACTATCCTCAATCAAAAATGTGGACGGAGAGCTTCCATCCACAATCTTCAATGTACTCCCTACTGCGTGATCTGAAAATCTCTTGTTTTTCTGAACCGTCTAACTCTTCATCAGGTATAATTTGTTAACAGATTATCTATGCTTTGTTCCTGGCTCACAACAGCCTCTGAAGTTGGTTTTCATTATAGCTGTCGATTTTTTAGCTCAGTTATTATCAGTTCAGTTCTATCACTGACCATACTGACTTGTAACTTACTGTTGGCAAGGTAACAGAACACAATGTAGTGTTTCGTGGCACCTGTTTTGACTGATAGTTGATATCTCGATCAAACAGCTGGAGTCCAAGAAACGTTAGACACTGTTACAGAGCTATGAGCTTCTCCCTTCACGAGACGAAAATCTTCCATGATTTGCGTACTTTTTCGATCGGAATCAACGACAGCAACACTCACCAGGGTGGCCATTTCCCAGTGGGATCAATGTTGTAACCATTGCAGTACGGTACTGTCGTGAGGCAGTCATATTAATGTTTAAAATCCCCAACTGTCTGCGTTCTCCTTAGATTCATCTATTCAACGTTCAACAATTGAACCGTAGTAACAAGTGATAAGCTGCCGAGAGTGCAGTAGAACGAAATTCGATCATAACAACGGTTTGCACACAGTTCAAATTACTATCAAATGAAACTTCGAAGCCGTGAATTAGCACGTTTATTATAACGAACAAAAATAGGGCAATAGTAAGAAAATTGGTTGTATTAAAATAACAAGGTTGATATCAAAACTACCAGCAAGGATCAGGGGGGACGCTCAGTTTAGTGGCAACAAGTGATTGGAAGCCTTCGTTGATGATCTTGGTCGTCATTTCGGTGTTTTCGCAAAAATCATTTTAATTCATCACGCATATGAGATCACGTGGTCTGGGACAGCTGTCACTCAGTTGTAGCCGTGTCATGTTCTTGATTCACAAGGCACCCAGCTCTAATTGTTTGAAACCATACTGCTCAACTGCTATCCAAACTCCTGGCCGTATAGCAGCACCTTGACACGATTGGCGCTCACGGGTCGAGCGTTTACCTGGACATCGGTCATACGTGAAACTTGAAGCGTGCAGAGTTGCACTCCACGATGTCTGTCTTGGTGACGAAATTATATGTACTGCCTTTGTTTGTCTAATACATTAATGACAAACGATAAAGAAGACTGCTCACTAAATTTTCATCAGGAATTCTGTGGCCACTTTGAAATTCCAGTCGTGCAGATTCTCCACAGATTAGCTTGGTAAACTTTTCAGATTCTGTTGTACCCAGCTTGCACAAGAATGTTCTGATTTTCGCTGCACTGTCAAGCTTTCTAAGAACATCTTTTTACTACCTGAACCGAACCTCTAAAGTCAGTTTTGATGTGAGATCTTACATGGACCGTTTAATTAAATCAAGCAGTACTTCCGTAGAAGAATTCTGGGGTTGATTTAACTTAGTTACTCCATTCCAAATCTTCAGGTTTTGTGTCGATGTTTCGGTGATCCCCTGTTAGACATCTTCAAACCGTTTATTTTGTTGCGGTGACAATTGCGGAAGTTATTCACATGTGACAGTCATGGGCTCGTTCCATCGCCAACTCGTATCACTACCGCCCCAGATTCCTTTTAGCCAAGGCTAAAACAATTGCGTGTGGAAGTTGATCCGCAACAATCAAGTGCGATACGATCATGGATGACGTTCTATTTGAGGTATTCGTAAAAAAAAAAAGATTAGCATAGCGAATTAACCGATGAGAATCTGCGTTCGAGGGAAAACTCGCGGTTGTGCCCGTGCTAAGCGCGTTCCCGTGATATGAACAAATATATACGTAGTGCAGAGAAATCCCTCAGCTGTCGTTGGGCCGGTAATTTGCTCTCAATGGGTTGCTAGAGCCTGTTTGTTATAATGCATCATGTGACGATTTTCTCTAAGGGAACTCTCGCAAGACAGTTGGAAACGGGTTCCGTTAACTTCTGGTGTCCTTCCAACCGCTACTTGAAAATTATTTCATCCTAGCTCATTGAAATGTAGAAGCTGATCAAGTTTTTATTGTATGATATGTTGCCAGATAGAAGAAACCTATTCTTTTGCACGTTTTTGCTTTTTAACCGCTTTTAGCTATTCCGAAGGACGTCTAAAGTCGTATTTTCTAATGAGTGTTGTGCTAAGACCACACTCTTCACACTGTGTGGTTAGTGTGTTGGTCTTGTACCAAAGCTTATCAAGGTTCAATCAATACTTGCTCAGGTCATCCAACCATCACTGTAGCGTATCTGCTTACTATAAAGACACCGGATTGCTAGGGTATTGATAATTTTCTGGTTACCAAAACAACGCTGTCGTCTGGTTGTCGGCGTCCTTCTAAGCCACTGACACTTACTCTGCTAGCCTTGTAAGAGTTGCTTCCAGTCGCATTTGGTACGGATACGTGTTATACCTTTTTAGATGACATTGTCAGCTGTTTAGCGAGCTGTTCCAAACTTTTATCATGAGGACATCGGCTACATTTTCTAATTAACTCGTTACACATGTCTTCAATTACGTATAAATTCGGGGAACACTGCGTGAGTCATACTCTTATCTTTCCCCATCATTTATTTTTCACACTAGTTCTAGTTAGTGTTCTGCTTGCCCTCGTCGTTTGCGTTATAATCGACTTAACTGCTACACTTTTGTTTGTTGGTAGTTACGCTTCGAACGCTATCTGTAATTTAACTATTCAAGACCATCAACTTTGGTTAGTAGCGTTTGTTTTTTTATTCCAACCCCACACACAACCAGCTCTTTTTTCACCTCGATGTCGTACACCACTTAGCTCCTGTATTCAATTCCGCTGACGAGTTTGTTCCGACCTTCCTATCCATCGGTGTTTCATGTTGTGCCTTGATATTAGCGCTTAATAAGTAAGCCAATTTAATAACGCGGTAGTTTATGTTATTCGTACAATCTGTCTCTGTTAATCGACCTACAGCACGGTTAACACTTTAATACGTTTTATGTTGCGTCAAGGTACATCGTTTTTTGGTTCGTTTGTTTTTCCGTTAGTCCAAAGTTTAGTTAGAATCCTGCGGTAAGTACTGCAAACTGCCAGCTCAATCTCACAAATTGCATGTTGCTGGTGGGAACTCCGCGCATGCAGGCATAAGTCTAATGTTCGACGCTTGACTTAGGAGCAGTGACGATCAATTATCAGTTTGCTGCTATGACTTAATCGCTCCAGCAATCGGAGAATTCGGAACAGGTACTTCCCTCTAGAAGTTTGAACAAAACAGTTAGATCAAGGGGAGTGGTAGAGGCACACAATTCGTATTGCCACATTAACACCAAATTCACACAAACACGAATGGGTCTTTATAATAGTGGTACGGAAAAGTCACTAAGTCCAGGGACAGGGTCAAGCTCACGAACAAGTTGTTTCTGAACACACAGGGCCGGCTTCAGTCGATTGATTGCGACAGCCTCAGCAAACCGCAAGAATCTTGGATTAAAACTAAGTGACAGGATTCGAAATACGCAAATTGAGTCGATAACCTGGTCATTTATCAGGACGTGTCTGGCGAATGTGGACACAGGTTATTTTCGTTTTTAATTGCCCTTATCGTTCTTCGGTACCACAGACTTCTGTACCGAATTTAGGCAAATGTTCCTTCACTCTGGAGATCAAGCACCTCTCGGTTCTGCCTATGTAACTTTCTTTGCAGTTACATGTAAATTGGTAGACACTGTGAAATAGCATCGACAGGCTGGTCTCTTTCGATTGAAGTTATGGGTAGTTTTTGGGTCAGATAGAGCACACGGACTCTTTGGACGGTAAACGTGTATTGCATTGTAATTTCCTATCATGCTGTTACTATCTTTAAAACTAAGCAACATTTTGATTTGAACTACGTCTGTCCCAATTCCATCTCATTAGGTGGACAAGATTCGTAAAGTGATTTATTCCATGGACAGGCCTAAGGGTATGTTCTACAACTATTTGGATCAGACGAAAGCTGAATGGTGCGCGAACGTGTCTGGATTATCTGGTCTTGCAGATTCGTTTTACGAGTATCTGCTAAAAGAATGGATCCGCACCGGGTTTCGGGATGAGGAGGCTCGTCAGTTATACGACTTGGGCATCCAGGCCCTGTATGACAACGGCGTGTTCAAACAAAGCGATGGAGGCCACTTGTACCTCGGCAATTACGCGGACGGAAAGGTGTCTGAAGTCATGGATCATTTGGCCTGTTTTGCTGGTATGTGACTTTTTTCATCACCCACCTCATCAAATATTAAGCACCGTTTACTTTAAATCGTCCAGTTCTCTTGATCTATTTTAATACACGAATAAATGTACAGCAACTTTGGGATAATATCTTTTCGTGCATCCTTCAGCCATAGGTGTGCCTAACAAAACAAGCAAAGCCTATTAACATAGAAGAGCGTACAGAAATGCGAACTATAAGTCATGTGACTGAAATCGAACGTAATCAAAGCATTCTTAAGGTTACTCTGACTTGTTTCTTAATATACGGGCTCGTTTTTTGCTTGAAAAATTAAACGCTTATCAGTTATGACCACTGGTTACGAAGCAAAACCATTATGCAGCTGGATAGATCTATGCTATTTCTGCTTTTGTGTAAGTGCCGAGCGATCAGTGATGTAGACAGTCGGCTACAAGACATAACCGGCGACGATTCCTGTGAAATTCTTTCGGGCATCCCTTGGAGTATATATTCCGCCGCTCGATCAGTCGATTTCTTCCGTCCTTTCCATGTTTGTAGCACCGTAGCTAGTTTGAATTCGTTAATATTTTGAGGACATGTATCCGCCCATAAACTTCATCCAGTAAGCGATGTTGTTATCAGTCCTCCCGTAATACCGTGTACTCATCTTTGTTGACCTCCAACGTCCGGGCTATTTCAGCGGCTGTTCCCGGCATTGGTCGAAGTTGCCACCTCACCGTTTTTTTTCTCTGTACTGTTATTTGTAACAATTTATGAACAATGTTCAACCGAACTGAGCAGATACAGGCGGGCGACGTATGTTGCAATTGTCCTGGTTATTGTGAGGACCAAACGTTCAGGATATTCTTGTTGTTCTCTCGTCAAACGGGTTTCGATAACGTGGAGTATCGGACGATTAATTTGAACGGTGGTTATTAAATACTGCCCCATTTTTCTCATTACAGTTAGCCGTTACAGTTTGTGAACATGGCTAATCCGGCTGACCGAGGGGACCGCCTGTGCAGTCGCTTGTATGTGCCTGACGCACGTAACGAACGCAGGTTGTGGCTGTTGATCCATTACCTGTTCGACATTTAATAGAAAAGAAACACTTGATCCCTTCAAGTATTTTATAGTTCTGTTACTCATTCAGTGACCGTGTCTATGGAGACTCTACATATCACTCGTTTACAACTCAGTCTTCATTTTAAGACAGTTCCATTTGCTTCTAATTAATTTCATTCACGCGACATCTCTAACCGTTAGTCATTTATTTCCTGCTGCGTGTCTGAAGTTCTAGAGTGCATAACTCAGCAGGCTCCATGTAACGAGGTTTGGCGACCTTCTATAATTGATATCACTTTTTGGCATAGAAATGTAGTAACTACGGCCGTTAATGAAGCTTGTCACCGTAGTATTTTCCCGATGGTCCCACGAACTGAGCCAACTCTTCAGTCGTTCTCTCTTATTTGATCTTTTTACCGGGATTATTCGATGCAAGTGTTCACAACAGTTTCACACTACTCATTGGTGTTCATTACGTGTCGTACACAAAACGCATCACAATCCCCTTTTTCTTACTAAACTGTATATCAGTGTCATTCGTACTCATTGCTCGCATTCGTTACAAATGATTCCACTCTGTGCTTACTTTTTCCTGGTCCTCTCAGGTGGCATGCTTGCCTTAGGCGCTCGGAATCACACGGATGTCTGGTTCCAGCGTGCGATCGAAATCACGCGCACTTGCAATACTAGCTACGAATCGACGGTAACCAATCTAGGTCCTGACTCATTTAGTTTTTCTCCTGGCGTTGAAGCGCTTCCTGTGAAAGTACAACACAAAGCCTATATGCAACGACCGGAAACAGTTGAATCCTATTTTTATTTGTGGCGTTTGACAAAGGAAGAAAAATATCGCATCTCTGCCCTGAAGATTGTACAGGTATGTCTTGATAGCATTGCTCTCTAATGTTTTTTGTTTTTAATTTTTTCTTTTGAAAATTTATCTGATGTATGTAATAAAGCGAAGGCCAGCAGCACACCCCCAAAAAGACGTAAATTTGCCTTAGGATTGCCGAGTCATCTGTTTTGTTTTTGATAGCCAAGTTACTTCACGTACAGAATAATCGCTAATGACTAACCTTCAGTTTAAAGGTTTCTAGCACCTTTTTGACTGGAGTAGTCAACTGGCAATGAGAAACCTAAGTCCTTTATCATAGTTGTTTTCTATTTGTACACGATTAGGTTTGGATAATTTTCCGAATAACCCAAACTCAGCGACACTATGGACTGATAGTTTGTTTACACAACCATTGAAAGTTTCTAGATGGTGCTCTCACAAAATTGAGCAGAAGATATAGGTGTCCCGCGAAACAGTGTGCCGTGTGATGTTTTATGGAGAGCACGTTTCTTTGTCTGATTTTTATAATTCGTAATCATACGTCTCCAGTCAGCTCCGCTTCCAATACTGAATGTCATTAAGAGTTTTCTCCCAATTATAGAACGCTTAGCATCAACTCTGAATTATCTATACAGATCAATGAAGTTTTGATTTATTGGATAATATGGACAGTGTCTCCGTTGTTCAATTAGTGTACCGCACATCGTCAAGGTCATCTGAACTTATCACAAATAGAGAGGATATACGGGGATGCTGGCAAAACGTCTTTAAATGTAGCAATTTTTTTTCACTTTCACACAGTACTCAATTGTTCTCGAAGAAATGATTATCACGCTGCACGTAGATCGTTTCGTGACACATTTGGATGATATTGGATTGCATCCAATTTTTCAGTATTATCAACAACTTTGGTACAATCAAAGAATTAGAGGGGCTATTAAAAGAATCTTTCGGTGACAGATTTTTCAGGGCGAATTGTTTTTGTTCTGTGCGATATCTGATGCCATGTTTATGCTTTCATAGAACTGGATGCCCCTTGGAATGACTACGGACCACATCTCTGACTCTTAGTTGGTTCACTTCCTCTCTTCCTAGGCGAACCACGGTGCATCCCACCACGGTTCCATCCCTTGAAATCTTTGGCTCAGCATATCCGAGTTAGCTCACCTGATCATTCTGCAGACAGTCTGGGCTATCCCGCACCGTTCGTTTTACACGAACGACCTCTGTCACTGATTGGTGGTCAACTGCAGGCATCCCTTGAACTCGATCCTATTAGCTCACGTGAAGTCCACGATCAGGCGTTTTGCTCTACCGAGAGTTAATGCGGTGCGCACACGCTGATCCTATTTGTTACCACTAGCATGAACCTTTAAGAGACAGCGCGTTATTCAAAAAAGGGGTTCTCTGTACGAACGATCTGAAAGAACCTTTTTTAACTCAATAATCTATGTCCACTTTTAGTTTCTTTGGAGAAACCACCCTCCAGCAGGAACTACTTTCGGTTGATCCCATCAGTCGCCCCTCTAGAGAAGCACCATCGTGTATGCCAAAAGGTTTGCTCGTTTTCACTCACGTTCTTCCTCGAGTAGACGTGTGCCCACTTATGTTTCCTCATAATTCAGATGGTCGTTTGGAGGTTCTTCAATTTGGTTGGCTATTGAACATCTCTTGGTTTTCCCGGTTGTGACTATTCCAAGCCCAGTGAATGCTATTGACGGCTACGCGTGTGTTGACTTCTGCGCACGGATCAGTAACACACTGTCGATATATGTATTTAGTTATCGACCCACCCGATGTTCAGCTTACTCTGATTCTCAGCTGAGGTTGATGTGGTTCAGTGGTAACTACGTTCATTTCTGAGTCAGTACGGTCTCGAGATTACATCCTAACACTTTTGAGGATTCTATCTCAGGTTGAACTGTGATTTGATGGACCTGTTCTACAAGTTTTACTTGAGACTACTTTAGTACTGAGTGATATAATTGATCGACTTCGACGGAGAGAGTGATACTTTCGCGTCTTCTTACTCTCCTTCCAAATTAGCAATTATTCTCGCTGTGATTGTCACTGCTTTCACTGTTTTCGACTTCTACCAACTGAAGCCTTTCTCTTACGGACAAGTCAGCTACCCCAAGAAATTCCAATTTTGTCACCCATTCACTGTGTAGTTTTAATTTTTCTTTCTTCGTTTCTTAGTGCGTTATCGGACGAACCGAAATTGGGAACATCTGCCACCGTGTTATATACTTAATTTCGTACAATTCATCGTTAGATGATACGATTGGAAATTGTTGTGATTAGTCCACACTGATTGCTAACCTCACATTCTAATCTAATGGTGTAACTCCTCACGTTAACCTCGGTCTGCGCTATTTTTGCTCGGCATGACAGCAGTTGTAGGGAATGGTGTGTTCACATCCTGTTCCTACGGCTAACGTTGAGGGAATCCATACCGCAGGAATGCATACCACATTGCATAGCAAACAATTTAATGCATTTGGCACCTTTGTTAGTATGTGACCTAAGGTCACGCACCACGAGAAATTTCATATAATCACACGCATTTGCATGCGACTAATTTGAGATGTGTAAACCGTATATTGTCTTTACTATCTGTACTTCGACTGTGGAAACAATCTAGTACATGGTTCCCAGTTTCGGTGGAGGCGCACCCACTACTGACGATTATTGTCCCCCCTTTGTTTACTCTGTAGAAGAATTTCAACGAAAGATCTGTGCTGTTCAGTACACGATTAGTTTTTTAATTTGTTTATTGCCTGTTGGTTTGTGTCCTTACTACCTCACAGTTGGTGTGACCTTCTCACCTTTTATATTATTGGTTGCTATTGCTCAACATGTACCGTTGTCTGTGTACCAATCTCACCAGTTTTTTTATCATTCTAATCATGTGGTATATGTGTGTTTTTGTTTTTATTGTTGCAGTCTGCAAACTACTTTGATAACCCTTGTGACTCAGGCTTTCAAAATGTGGACTTGATTACTTCCTGTCCTACTGTGTTTTGTCTGTTTGAATGAATGTTCTTTTTATTTGTCAGTACCCGAGAAAACCTTTTGTTATCTTTATCAGGCTCTGGAAAAGTACGCACGTACTCCCGGAGGTTATTCCGGCCTGAAGAATGTGCTTTCCTTGGATCCTCAACATGATGACGTGCAACAATCATACTTTCTGGCCGAGACGTTGAAGTACCTCTATCTGATCTTCTCAGAAGATTCATTGCTTCCATTAGATCGATTTGTGTTTAATTCGGAAGGTCATCCATTTCCGATCTACAACCGGATTGACTTGGGTAGTGGAATATGGCCGAAGCCCTACACCAAGGTGGAAACGATCTAATCTGTGTTTTGGGAAATTTTCACTATTTTCCAGTCGTCATGGTCTATCTTGTTTTCTGGATCGCGACCCATTATGTGTTGGATGACTTCGCGCATCTTTGTTGCTGTGATATTTGCTGCTTTCCAAAGTCTTCGCTGCTTTCACTTCTTTTCCCTGTATTCATCCAGTGATCCTTTTATCAGAAGCCTTCAAAAACTTCTGTACAGACTAATTCCCATTTGTTCAAACCCCCACAAGAAGATAAGTGTTGTTTTTCTTCTTTTGACATCTCGTCCTGAATTGTGAGTCCCACATCAGTGTACCACATGTATGTACATACTGATTCAGCTGAATTACTTGGAACAGAGGTTTTTTTGTCGGATGATTGTCATCGACCTACTCCTGTTTTGTTCGATCTCACTTATGGTTCGTCGTCACCTTGAGCAGCAACGGTCTTGCTGAGGTGTATTTTGTCTTGCTATGTATGCAGTGTACCTTGCTGAGTTCTGGTATATTTTATGTTGCTCCGATATATTGGTTCGGAACTGTGTTGTGTTCTTCACGTTATCTAATCGGTATTTTTGTTGTCCACGATTAGAACGAAGACAAATACAGTGATAGTTGAAATATCATCCTCCATGAGTGAGATTCGTTCCAGTCATCTATTTGATAACCAACTCGTTCATGCTAAGAGGATTGAGATGGCCTCCTTTCGTGCGCGACGTGTTCAATCAGTCATCAATTCAGGCCTGGAATAGTGTGCTTGTTCATTTACAAAAGTAGATGAACAAGCCTTTTATCGGATCGTTTCTCTTGCAGTTTCACACCCGATCATACGGCATGATTTTCAACCCGAGAATCAGAAGCCGTGTGCACCAACGTTTATTGGGAAGGCAAGAAGAGCTAAACGGCAGAGGCTCCTCGTGTATTTAGTAGGCGATTATTATGTAGGGCAGGCAGAACAGAGAACGAACGAGATACAATGACCATACATAGCAGTCTTGGTTGTGGACAGTCAACAAGCAAGTGAGGAAATAATTCAGATAGAGTCGAAGTGTACGACCGTCCTTAGCTGCAATCTGATTGGATAATTGAAATAATACTGAAGGCATGCTGTCGATCAGTCTAAAAATATTACCAATAAACATTAAAACGTACGAATCATTCAAAAATATTTGAAAGGATAATGTTTTGAAAAGGGTAATATGGCCAAAGTTGGAATATTTCGATCCTCATTTCCTGAGGCAGATTTTATGTCCGATGAATGGTTCAGTATTATTTCAATTATCCAATCAGATTGCAGCTAAGGACGGTCGTACACTTCGACTCTATCTGAATTATTTCCTCACTTGCTTGTTGACTGTCCACAACCAAGACTGC
>LOND01002981.1:0-13964 GCA_014220965.1 Paragonimus kellicotti | reverse complement strand
CTGACTCAGAAATGAACGTAGTTACCACTGAACTACATCAACCTCAGCTGAGAATCAGAGTAAGCTAGACATCGGATGGATCGATAACTAAATACATATATCGACAGTGTGTTACTGATCCGTGCGCAGAAGTCAACACACGCGTAGCCGTCAATAGCATTCACTGGGCTTGGAATAGTCACAACCGGGAAAACCAAGAGATGTTCAATAGCCAACCAAATTGAAGAACCTCCAAACGACCATCTGAATTATGAGGAAACATAAGTGGGCACACGTCTACTCGAGGAAGAACGTGAGTGAAAACGAGCAAACCTTTTGGCATACACGATGGTGCTTCTCTAGAGGGGCGACTGATGGGATCAACCGAAAGTAGTTCCTGCTGGAGGGTGGTTTCTCCAAAGAAACTAAAAGTGGACATATATTAGTGATATAAAAAAGGTTAAGTTGGAGAGGACCACAAGGCGGCTATCGGAAGAGGATTCGTGAACACCTACCGAAATGGCTTCGCAGCGGTTCGAGAAAGCCTATTTCCAGTGCGATTGGCTCCCACTTACTTGACACTGGCCATCAAATAAATCCGGATGAAGCGTTCCGAGTAATCTACAAGGTTCGTCATTCCGGCTCCAGAGCTGTCAGAGTGCGATTGTTATCAACGGCCGAGGCTATTGCTATCAGACTCCACAACCCAGACAGTAACTGTGTCTCCTCTCGAGACGATCGGGCAACCTGATCATTACTCACAAGCGAAAGTGGTTGAGCGTTCACATATGATAATTCGGTCGTGCCTAATGTGAGGTCAATGGCGCAGTGGTAAACACGGTTGCCTCATGAAAGCATGGCCGGAGTTCTAGTCCCGGCAGTGACGAGCTCTAATGAGAGCGAAACTCGAGTCTAGTGCTTCTTTTCGAAAGGGGCCGACTGGAAAGTCTATGGGAATGCGACAGCTGCGATCAATTGTGGGTGATGTTCAACTTGAAATTAACCAAATCCCGACTACTCATCAGTAATCTATAAAAGTGGTTGTAATCGATTGTCACTCCTTGTTTTCAAAACTAAACCTTCTCCGATATGTAGTGAATTTTATATAGAATCGTTTTCTCCTTTTGTTGGTTCTCAACATACGGAAAATTATCCTGATTGATGAAGTTGGTCTATAAAAGGATTGCTCAACGCTCAAGACGCCAGCGTACATGAGGTAATCCCGAACACTTAAAAGGTGCTTAAAATGTTTTCAATCGGTGAGCTAGTATGTCGTACAATCTTGAGAACATAATTATCCCCATTTGCTGCTGCTGACACAAAATTTCGTACAACGAATGGTAAACCCACTTCAACCTCCGGTCCTCCGCTGGGAAATCCGAACCTCAGCCCTCACCGCAAATTTTCGTTGGGGTTGTCCCCTTGCTGATATCCCTCTCCCTATCACTGACATCGGTTTCCTTAAACATTTCGGCTTGCTTGGACGCGTGCCAATAGTATCCAATCGATACAAAGACAAAACCCGACGATCGAGACAAACCTTCATACACGGCTGTGAACAACCTGACGCTATCTAATCCCGTCGTTCATGAGTCTTCGGGGAAGCTTCCACCCGAATTCTCACAACTGATCAGACCTGTCAAAGAACTGCTGCTCGTGGCAACCGTTGTCTCACACTATATTGTCTCCCGGTGGCCCCGCAGTATCTAGTCGTCCAGATAGTTTAACACCCGGAAAGCTACAATTTGTCCGAATTGGGTCAGAGCATGTATGCTTCGTCTCTGCAGTATCCGACTGACCAGTCATCCATCGGTGCCACTGTTGCACATTGTGCCTACAATGATGGATAACGATTGGCGCCCAAGGACGACTATCGGCATTAAGCAGCTTGACCATTCAAGATATGTATATAATCCCGCACATTCAGGATTTGAAGCAAACCTGTCTGGTAGGCAGACGTTCAAGGAATTCGAAGATGTACGAGCCTATAGTTGAATTCCAACAGCTTTCTAAGACAATCCGAAGACAGGAATTATAGCACCATCTAGACTTTTCCCATTTTTATGCCTGAAGCCGAATCTTAACAGCGCTGCTCAAACTTCCATCGTTTCAAATACTAAGTCTAACGCTGACAGTGATTTTTCTCACTTGAACGATATCCTGTTTGTTACCTGATGAAAGAAAGATCACTGTGCATATTTACTTTCACTGCTCGCCTATTTGTCGTGTCGTGGGTTAGCAGTTCAAATGGCTGTGATCAGTTGAAAAGTCCTGCATTACTTTCTAAGAGTTTAGTTTATTAATGAGCGCGATCGAACCTCTCATTGACAAAATGCAAACAACAATGGACCACCCAGAACCCACACTGTTTACTCAAATTTGTCAATTAGACGGTTTAACTGATTTCTATCGTCCTCTCATTTGCCCATCAAGTGCAGTCACTCACGGCCCTGTCTAGGGGTAAGTAACGTTCCCTTTCGTTCGTGGCTGATGCACAGACTACTTTTAATGATTTAAAAACAGCTGTTACCAATTTAGCCTCTCTTTTACATTGTCATTTACTTACCCCTTTAGCGCTAATCGTGGATACGTTGCACGTGGCTGCGGAAGCAGTTGTGCAGCAATAACTCGGCAATGGTTGGTGCCCGCCAGTCTTTTTCTCCAAGCGTTTACGACCAGCCGAGTTTCGGTGTGGTGTTTCGGAAAGAAAGCATTGGTGACCTATCTCGATATCCTTGCTGTTCTCGAAAGCAGAAGTTTTACCCCTCCACAGATCAAAAGCCGCTGTCTTACGTCTTAAGTTCGACATCCAAAAGACACGCCCCCAGCGAGATCCAACACCCGGACTGTAACTCACTGCCCCCGATAACAATCATACTTCGGGTATTTCAGGATCAGTTGCCGATGAGCTCCCGCGCGTCAATGCCACAACGAACATGACAGACAACTCAGTCAATCTTGCGACGAGTTTGCAGCGGCTGTGAGGGCTAACGACCCGCAGTTCGAACAACTATGCGTGCCAAGTTCCATCAGTGCACCCCTTCGCATTCATCCGAGGGGATAATTATTTGCCACACTTCAAAAACCATCCCTCGTCAAGTTATCCAATTATTTTTTTGGTCGTCGGATTATGGAAACGTTTCACAACCTGTCTTATCTAAGCATGTGCTTCACAGAAAAAAATAGTTAGACGACGACCGCAAGCCATGCCTACTGTTAGTCGAAACCTCTGTACGAGCTGGGCCGTCCAGTTTGGTTGCCTTGCTGTAATGACCACACACCGTACGTTGCAATTTGAATTAGCCTTCGTATCCTTTCTCGACGTGCTAGAATGTAATCGGATTCGCATCGCAGCTCACCACTCGCTATCTAATGGGTTAGGTGAACGCATTTTATTGGCAGCCTAAGAATTCTGTATCTGCCGACAACAATTTTTCGTACCAGGAGAGTCTACCATTAGTCCTCGTAGGTATGGGAAGCACATTAAAATCCGATCTACATACAACTGCCGCGCGATAACCCACGGGTTTTCGCCGTGTTTACACAGAAAGCTGGCTGCTTTGTAGACAACGAGATCCATCAACTTGACCGACTACGTCGAGCTCTTGGTTAAAATCATGCGACGACTCCAGGTGTCCCCGCCAAGAGAACAGACGACACTGACATGTTTTGACACTCATCTAACAAATTGGTCCCACGTTTTAATCTATGCCGTTGCCCGTCAGCGATCTTTGCAATCATCATTTACAGGTACATTTCACGCAATCAGACGGTACGCCAAGACTTTCATACTGATGTGTAACGGTAAACGCAACGTTATAAGCTAACTTATGCATATATAAATATGTGTGTACAAAATAATACCAAAAAGCATCCCCCTGTCGATTCGTCAGTACACTATTTTAGTTCAGTGAATGCCTACTGTGATCAGCGATAAACTTTCGATCAACACTTCCGATAACAAGATGTTAGACGATCATTAAAACATGCTTGTCAAATTCTATTGATTATCGCCATTGGCGTTCACAACCATGCATACACTCAGTTGGGTCGCTACCGGCAAACACATTATCACCTAATGGAGTACCTTCTAAGATGAAAAGACTTGACTACCTTGGTCTATCGTATGGCTGACGTGGAGGAGTGTAGTGAGTAGGAGCGATCATGCTATACTACTCACACCACTGTAATTCAGTAGTGGAACCAGAGCATATATTTTGACATCGAAATAGCCGCAGGAAAAATACAAGAAACATTGGAGTGCAGCATCGCATGAAATGGTTCTTGGTACGTAAGGGAACGTAAAGGAACTGAGCGTTGACGTCTGTGGCAGCCGTGACGGTCTGGGCCGAGTACCGTATGCAGATGAGTGTTTTCGTTTGTTGTCTTGTTGAAACGCATAACCCACGCGTTGCTTTCCTGAATAAACAACCCTTGTGCCATCCGCGTTTTGGATCACAACGGTAATTGAAAAACCCAACCGCTCCATGTTTATTTGTCTAACAACGAAGGCGATAAACATCGAGATGGTCTATTCTTTGGACATAAATTCATTCATCCGTGCATTTTAGATGTTTATTGTCCGAAGAAGATGTTCATCCAAATCCTACTGTGATAACGCAGCGAATCTAAGGGGCTCCGAATCTGAGGTTTGGGAAGTTATTGGAACTTATAATCACACTGATATCAATCAGAGACTAACTGGGAACGGTTGCAATTGGATTGTTAACCCATCTCATGATTATCCTCGTAGAAATGTATGGAACGACTTGTGCGTTCCGTCAAGCAAATCCTCACAGTTTTACTGGAGGAGGTGATGTCATCGGATGAAACGCTTAACAATTCCGTCGTGGAACGTGAAAAAAAGAACACGACCTACCCCTAGTACGAATGACGCACAATAAGTAGGGTCTCAGCAGGCTTCCCCAGTCATGCGTTGCTGCTCATGAATAACCCTTCTACTGACGTGTATTCTGACATGAACTGCGTGTAAACGTGAAAGTGGAAACGACTGTATCACTTGTCGAACGTGGCGGCGTTGGACACACGAATACTTAGCTGCACCACAAGCTAGTCAAGGATGGACCACAGACGGAATAAACAATAACGCTGACGAAGTAGTGTTAACCAACGGTCTAACTTCACGGCGAGGCCGAAGGAGATATTGAACGAGTATACGTAGGATCCGATTACTTAAGTCGCCCTGTCACTGTGAGGACAGCAACTGAATATCATCAACGTGCTGTCAAGCAGTTGTGTCTACCCGAAAGCCATTTTAAACTCCAGCCGAAATTAATTAAGTGAGCTGCTCTCCCTGGTGGCCAGAGGGTATCCCCTGTTAAGGTAACTGTTTGGGTTTGTTCATGTAAACCCACTGCGGATTTCCTGCTCACCTGTTTCAGCATCACTATTGTGTCCAACGTGACTGGTGAATCTTGGGTATCTTTACTCGAAGGAATTTGTTGTATTCCTGTTAACTGTGACGTCGATAACTTGAAAGTATTTTGTTCAATTTGCTGGCATTTCTCATGTCTATTTCAGTTCCTGGCTATTCACTATTTGCTGTCTTTCTCATATAGAATCGTCTGGAATAAACGGACACAATAAACTCTGACTTCTGGGTACGCATGATTAGCCGTTAAGCCGAAGGAAGATGAAAAATACATGTGAATGGGATCTACGGTTTTTCAACCGAATGCCACGCTTCCTGGCGAAACCACAACGTGTGCGAAGTCAACGCCTACGGATCTTTCCCAATGTTTCTTGGTTCTTTGTATACTTACCGCCGAGCTGTTTACCTTTCAGCCCGATGGTCAAAATCGCCAACTCAAAGTGAAACTAAGGCTAGCAGATTTGAAAATGAGGTTGCTAGATAAAGAAATCGAGTTGGTCCGCTTGAGTACAGAAACAAACCTTCACAGTCTTCAAAGCCCTCGAAGCCAATGTTGCGTCCTGCAATGTGTGCATCAGTAGTTTACTCGTTGATCAAGTGAAATTATTTCAAAACCTCTAGACTCATCAGCAAAGGCAGACAACAAACGAACACAGTTCAATATGTGTATGGCCAAGATAAGATGATTAGAAAGCCCAGTAAAAATATGATACTCACTGGGAAGCGAATTTGGCTGGCCATATGCAAAGCGACGATGCAGTTGGGGGCAAAACCTCCAATGCGTCAGTAGGAAGCGGGGACCATCTCGGTAGTTAGAACAACGCAATTAAACTTGGGGACTTAGAAAAGGAGGTCGACTTAAACACTCGTTCGAACACGAAAGGTGGCGTCATCCAGCCGTTCGTCCAAAGATCTCGAATGAAGTTGCCAAAGTTGAAAGTCAGAGAGCTTGACGGAAATCTGAAGAACCATTGTATTTTTCTGCGCACATATGCTATGGGTGTCGAATACGTGACACCCAGTGTTGCCATCCTTTGACGTTGGTAACACGACGCTGTGTCGGGAAGTCAGAAAGTAAATCAGACTTCGTGTTTTGTTTGCAAGAGTCGACGGCTACATAGTTATCAAGAGAACCGTAGGAGTTAGTTTCCGAAAGCTTCACGATAACCCGGACATACACTGACCAGTTGATCGTTGGTCCGTTGCTAAGTATGAAAAATGTTATTGGGTTAGTAGATGTTGCTCAACTTATTACATTGCGAAGTTAGTAGTCTAACGATCGTGAACTACATTATGACTGACATATATTGCTATATCTCGCTTTGATTTAATATAAGAGACAGATATATATATATATATATATATATTCACGTGTATATGCTATGACTTGTATATCACTCTCACCAGAACACTTGAAACAATTATTTACTATTGTGAAGTTCGCTATGTTAAGTTCGGGGCACGAATGCGTGTTTTATGATTGCAGTGCTAAAACGCTTGATGTCAAGGATGGGATTAGGTCGACGTTCCTGCAACTGGCAGAGCACGCCCAAAAACGAGGTGCTCTTCTCAACAACAGATACGACGTATCAATATACAAGGACACCATTCAAATGGAACGCTAAAACGTTCCAAACTAACTCTGCCAACAACTCCAGAAGCTCACTCTTCACGGTGCAGTCTGTACATTTGACATCTAACTACAGCTTGACCATTTGGGCTGTCTGTGAAGTCTAAAAATATGTCTTCATTTTCAAAACATGACTGAAAACCAACGACTTATGGCAAATGAGAGAATCAAACAAGGTTGTCTGTGACAAAAGGCCAATCACGTCCAGAACAGTTGTTACAAGCTGCGGTCTTGCACGGTAGAAGGATGTGGTAGGGGGCAACACATCTTTCTACACAACACATTCAGGTAGGAGTTTCCCTCGAAGACAGAACCTGGTAACTCGAGACTCATAATTCAATTGCACAGACGGGAGAGATTATACCAAGCAGTGGCTTTTGGTACAATGTCATTTATGTCCAATGCCTTAACAGGATAAACTTATCTCACCTGTGAGGTTCTGGGCAGCGGAGCTGACATCCATGACCGAGAAGTTCAGAGGAGGCTGCTCACATTTGGTGTGGCCACTCCTACAGATGAACCTGCTGACTGGGTGTGTCAGGTCACCATAACTTTGAAATAGTCTATTGTCATCCGCGTATACATTAAGGTGGGAACACAGTAAGCTCTGGAAACAGTTCGACTGTTCTTCAGGAAAGAAGTTCTAGGCACTTAGGTCAGGCGCACATCCACCAGTCCACTACACAACCACCTAGATACACAACAACCTGTGTGGTCCTCGTGCGCGTTTACCAACATTCGCATGACCTCAGATTCATAAGCATGTGAATCGTCTCATGCATACGTGAATCACACCGTCGAACAGCAACAATAACACGGAACACACATCAACCAGTCATCCGTGCATGATCCTGCCTACGAAATTATCCAAGTTCCCTCCTCATTCATACTTTATGGGTCAGTCACGCTCCTTCGCACCAACCTATCGCTGACCGTCACCAATTTCGCCTCTCATAGTCAGGACGTCTCCTTAGCTAATTGTCAGACGATATTTCATGACACAAATTTATGCTTTATTCTATTACGTGTTCACAATAGGCACTTTTTTCTTCTTTTATCACTGAGTAAATAGTAGGTACTTAATATTGATAGTAGCCTATCCCACTTCAGCAACTTCTGGAGAGATTTCCGCTCTAAGGTGTCCTCTCGAACTACAAAATGAGGTATTTCGGGCAGCTGAAATAACATTTCGTGGGCGTTTGCCACCTTCCGTAAGTTTGAATACGGACTCCCAAATGAAATGAGTGGAAACAGAAATACATCGTTGTGTTTGAACGGGATAATTAATTATCCGAGACGTTTTCTACGCAGTATTGTTGACGTCTTGTGCATGTTCCATCGATTTACGCAAAAAAACGTCATGTTGCTAAAGTGAAAAGCAACAACTGGCGTCTGTTAAACTAAGGAAACTGAATGCAATCGCACCAATAAGGTCGTAGTAAAGCTTTGAAATTCCGCTTGTGATCCAATGCAACAGCTGTCAAGCTGGTTGCGTTGAAAATCTATTTGATTAACTAACTCTACAAAGAACAATCTGGTAGCATACCAATCCAGCGGCTTTGTAAGATGCAATACAATGACAGGATATGCAGTTTTACTAACATAATTCGCGCTACCCATCACTTTTCTATTCTATATTGGGCCAAACAGATTACAATTTGTGATATTACAACTTCTATTGCTGTCAACCAATGGTAGATTCTGATTTCTTTAATACCTATATATTTCTATATAACCGAGTTCTTGTGCCAGGAGTAGCAAATGCTCACTTATGATCTCTTTTTATCACCACTTATACGGTAGATTCGGATTCAAATACGATTTCTAGAGCTATATGAAGTCTCTAGACACGTTTATTACTCTAGCCTGAATGGTGTGTCATTATCAAGGTAAACTGATCGGCTGCCGCAGTTTAACTATTCTTCCTTCAAAAAAATAATTTATATGCAGTTAGAAATGGAAATGTCATCTGCAGTCCTTGTAAAGGAATGTTTCACAGCAAACGCATACAGAATTAAGACCACAAATGCTGTTTACAGTTCTGAAAAGCCGGTGTGCACTCACACGTACCTCTGGTTTTAATGGTCTGTAGACTCCAAAAGTAGATAATCTATTGAGACTATCGAGCAGGAAGCAGAATGCGACTAGATGATACAATGTGGAGCGCACATTTGTGCGTTTTCGGGATCAAACGTCCCAGAAAACATGCCAGTTGGTCCAAACACAATGCATCCATGAGTTGATATGACCAGTAGTAGAGAAAACATTACTTAACTATAACGCTTGTGTCAAAAACAAAGGCGTGATAATCTACATTTCAACAATCCCCTCCATAACTATAGGCTCTGAGTTATTCTGGCGCTGAATTCCCACAAAACGTTAGATTTTGCCGTTGAATCAAAAATGAAGCTTGTGCATGATTTCATTTAGTCAGCACTTATTGCCTGGTCTCCAGTAGATCTTTCTCATATATATATAATATTCATCTCTAATATATACTTAATACTATATAATAATATGATAAATTCCACCTGTAAGGTTACGCACGCTGATCCGCATCCGATAACCGAATCTCTGGTACTCGGGCCTCTCGATATCATTGATGCTCGCATCTTGAACACTGCGTTTACAGCGGACTAGAGTATGTTACAGTTTTGAGAGATCCATCGAACGTTCCTTTGGAGACTATAGCTTAAACTTTGTAGGAAATCAGTGTTCTGGCTGAGTATGATAGATCATCGAAAATCGTTTATGCACGACTGCCGCCGACAAGCTCAACTGCTCATATTGTGATCAAAATTGATCCGACATTACCATGATGAGACACATTCACGAACAAAAAGCATGCCACCGAAAGTTTACAGATCTGACACGCCTTCACTGATCTTGGACTATTGGTTATGAACCACCACTAAAATCATTTGTACTTGCAGTGGGTGCGTTTCTAGAGAGTTCAGTTGATGCACAACCGTACTGCTTGCGAAAGGCGTGCCGCTGCTTTAACTCAACCAACTTAGATAACAGCACACTTACCGACACCATAGGTCCTAACGTGCAAAATCAACTTCTTTTGTCTCGTACAAAGTAAACTGTCTTCGCATGTTGGAACTATCGTTTTTCAGGACAAAGCAGATTTCTAGAGCACAAAGTAGCTTAATTCGAACAACGTCTCTAGACAAGTTGTCCGCGCAAATCTTGAAAACTCAGCAAGAGGCCTCCATTCAATCATAGCTTTACGGTTCACTAGAAAAAATAAAATATAGTGCCACAAAGTGGAGTCACTGAGCTGAATAACGAGGTCACAAAACAGCCGCCTGGTATTTTAGCAACACGACTGTATAGGGCCACGGCACAGCCCACGAAAATTGCGGCGAACATAACAGTCCAGCATAAGGCGTCTCGGTTTATATGGGGAAATCAGATTTCCGTCCATCTTCTATCAATCTCTAAATCTGTTTTGTCCATAAAAGCAGCAGCATTTGATGAAAAAATTATAATTCTAGTACACTGGTTAGAAAAATATCGCACGTTTACTTTCTGCATTTGCACTCATTGATACGTGTTGATTCCCAACTGGACATTGTCTTTTAAACACTGAGAAGTCCGTCAGCAGCCAGCTGCTGATGATCGTGAACACAGCGACCAAGACGTTAGCAAGATCAGGCTGAGCGATTTCACCTGAAATACGCGTATATCAACGTGCCGGTGAGCATGTTATCACGGTTTGTTAGACAGTTCTGTCAGTTAGAATTTCCGTGTGATGGTTTGGACTCCGGGTTAATTTGTGGGTGCCCGATGGTTGCCCGATTGTTGAGATAGCTGTTACTTCCGTGTAGTCGTTGATACCAACTGAAAAAATCGGATCACCCTGAACACATCGCACCTTAATTTGCAATCCTCACCACCCTTCCAAACATTCGTTTCGGTTTGAATTCTAGGGCAAACAAGGGAACAGGTAAAAACTGGTTGCATAACCCTCAGGTAATCCGTATACCGCGTTCCCTTGCCAATGGTGCACATTATCAGTGCTGACTGAACGGAAGGCAAACGTTGCACATGGTCACCTCAGCTGCTATTTGTCTTACCGTGTTTGTATGCACTCACCAGGGTATCAGGAACAGTATACCAAAGATCCTGTTGTTGCAAGCAACATGACAGACTGCTTACGGACCTGCGTTCCATTTGGGTGAAAGCCAAAGGAGGCAGGCGGTAGGGTTTATTTTTGTGCAGGAAATGTCTTCAAAAGTCCCGCTTATCGACATGCGTGAAATCGGCTTGATCACCTAGAGCTACCCGCCGATAAAACTTGAGGTTTGTTCCAAATTTTGTTCAGCTGATCACAAGTACGCGTATATATGTTTTCAATTTTAACGAATACTTTTCACATTCGCAATCTGAAATTGCACTCAAGAAACTCCGAACAAAGGGTGCATGTTGCTGATTTGCCACATATAGTTCGTGCTGCATTGTTTCGTCGAACAGGTCGAGTAACCAGAATACCGGGCAACTTTGACGTGGCTCCACGACAACCGCACTCAGCCGCTAAGTAAGAATTCCAGTCTGTTAGATGTGATGAGATATGACTGCAGCGGTCTCTTGGTTGCAGAAAGTTCAGCCAATCGGTGTTCGCGCACAAGCTGCTACAGACGGAATTATGGTCAAACTGGCGCCAACCAATCATAGACGGCGATCAGCTGCTGTTGAATGCGTATCTGTTTCAAACAACCGAGTTGCTAGATGCAAGGTCGTGGAACAACACAGCAACAAACTGGCCAATCAAAACGCGAGAACGCCTGTCGCTTAATAGCAATCGTAAATACTGTTGTTCCTTATAAAAGGTGCTGTTTTCCAATAAATTGAGATTGCTTAGTGCCGCCCAGACTTCTGTTCTCATTTTTCTCCACTGAGTAGCCCGTCAGATGACATTAGGTGCTTATAGAAGACCTGAATTCAGAGAGTAACTCCACTCAATAAGCTATACAGCAGCACGCATTCCGGTAGGTCTGAATCACTTGCCAACACATGACACGGGTGTGTCACGTGAACCCAAACCAAAGCAGGTAGACAACGGTCTTGCACTTTCGTAAACTCCGGGAGAGGTTGCGATGAGTAGTTAGCAGTTGTGAAGAGAAAAAGTGTATTTCACTCCTTATCCTCTTTATTGTTTTATGGTTGACGTTTAGGTTGGTTACCATGAGATGGGCCAAAAAAAGCCAGAAAGACATGAAATGGATTAAACCTACGTAAACTCTCGGTTTAGTGAAGAACCGACCATATGTTGACTGTAAATGCAGGCAATGCTTCCGAAGTAATCCAAAATTAACCCATGAAAAATAATG
Source organism: Paragonimus kellicotti (assembly GCA_014220965.1). Lineage (NCBI taxonomy): Eukaryota > Metazoa > Platyhelminthes > Trematoda > Plagiorchiida > Troglotrematidae > Paragonimus > Paragonimus kellicotti. The sequence goes on along the minus strand of LOND01002981.1, from coordinate 1,624 downwards.
TTGGAAGTAAGATATGTCAACCAGTTGTTAGGATTATCTGCATTGGTGTCGTGTGAGCGATGTGTGCTGGAGCTTGGTGACAGTGTTGCGGTTCGCAAGGTCATGTTTATTTAAAGCAGTTTATTTCAATGCTGAATCCACGCATATGTTGTTAACGCAACTCAGTCAATAACTGACCATTACTCAAACCCGCTTTGACGATTAATCTCTTAGAGTCGCAGATGCGCTCATACGGTTCAGTGGTACAGGGGCACAAAGTCCGGCCAGTCATCAAGCATGAGTACACTCGGCAGCATTGCCCGTATACCAATTAACATGCGCTCGAATACGCTTGATAAAACGAGGGTGCATGCCTAATCCGGGTAACAGTTTGCTTCCGCCGCGCAGTATAAATGGGTTTTATTGGACCACCATAATGATAATCGCCATAATTCACTAGTATTTGCGACATACGTGACTGAAATGTATTCATGGTGGTTAGCCTTAATGTGGCGAATAATCGAACGCAGCTCGCTACGGTCTCCAATCTATGCCATCTCTACTCAGTCCTCATATGAGATTCAACGAGATTAACTACCAGTCTAACATCCAAATGAACTTTGAACTAACCCACTACATTAACAATAAAAAGCTGCACCATGTCATCTGAACACGACAAGTTGATAGTCGAATGTTTGAATATATTTTCACTCACACGCTGGTGAAGCATACAGGTAGACACTTTCAAATTTAAAACGAATTATCTGCAGACTGAGAAGCACATTCATTTGACATGCTGGAATAGGGTGTCAATCAGAACTATGACGAATGTTCCAGATTACGCACACAACAACCTCAACAAAGATCTTTCCGAAAGTAGATAACTCACTCCATCAGGAGCATTACAGTTTTGTCCCCTGCACCTTTCACTAACCAGCCACCGATTGAGACACCAATCTAGCAAATTTCAACAACAATCACATCGAAGACTTCAATAACTCAGAACAGAAATCACTTTCGGTCGATGAAAACTAGCCACTCGTAAAACAGTTTCAAACATGTTGCACGGTGCTTGCAGGACGACGTACCATATGTCCCAGAACTCTGTCCCGACACCAAAATCCTGGAGTCCAGACCAAAGGGATTACCGTACGACCACGCTCCCTAACCCAATCTGGTGAACGGACACTCAGAACACACCGCTGAAACCACAACCAGATTAACCGATTGTGAGTGGGGAGATGGGGTACGTGCACTTCTGATAAAGTCGCTCGATGTCATCGCCTCAGTGCTTTGGTCAACACGGTCCACGATCGATAACACTTGGCTGTGCACTTACATCTCTGTAACCGTTTCAGAGCTTGAAAGACAATGTTGAACCGTTAATCAGCATGCGCCGGTGAGTACAAATGAACAAAATAAAAACACGATATATCCCTAGTGGATTGTGCCATCAGGATAATTTCTCACAAAGCCGATTGATAGTGAAAAGTTACATTCATGAACGAAACGAAATCACCAAGAGACTGATCAAAACCTAACAATTTTCCCATAGAACCTGAAGCACGTCATGCTCTGTTTTTAGGTTTATCGTGCCACTTGTGGATTCTGACGTGACGTATTATAACCATGCTGTGAAAACAAT
>LOND01002980.1:26958-46553 GCA_014220965.1 Paragonimus kellicotti | reverse complement strand
GCGTTAGGTGAGAATCAGACCCGTTCGCAGTTTCCAGTAGGTTAGCGAATGCGTGACAAATCTATCTGGCTTCCATGTGTTTGATCGACTTTTCAAACTAGGTGGTGCATCACGCACTAGCCCCATAAAACCTAATTTATTTCTCATTAACTGTGCCGGGTTTATCAAGGCATAATATTAAACCAGTTGTGTAATGCTTCCAAAAGGATCCGAAAATCTGAGCACTACTTTAGAACTGGTGTGATTTAACGATCAGCTCCAGTGAATTTCTATTCTGTGTGCTGTAAATGTCTTAGTGATCAACATGTTGGCTTTATAAACACGTTAAGCTTTCGGTTGATGACAAGTCATAAAGATGTTGAGGCGGTAAAGTCTTTTGCCAAGTGGTCTCGTGCATATGTCAAAAAGCCTAATCATAACTTCAAGAGGACGACATACACTTTATTTTCAGTCCTCACAAGTCAAATTTCCCGTCGACCCATTTGTGTTTGTAAAAATTTCATCTGGTAAGATCATTCAAGGCAGACGGACCTGAAGACATCATCAGTAGACGTCACAAATCCTAACCGGTTTAACTGCCGTTGGTCACACCCCTCTCTCAATGAACTTATTTATCTACTCCATTCCATTCTGTCGTCTCTTAACGAAGGATCCGGAGATGTTTGTGTGTAGTTATTGGACTACGAAGATACATTTAGCATGACTGAAGGAAAGGTGATATTTCAAATTGTCATAAATTCTAACACTGAGTCTACAACCATCGATCTTCTACTGAAACCGTCACCAATCGTAGTCAGCGTTTCCCATTAACTGATCAAGTCCCATTACCATTCACCACTAACTCTGATTTCCTTCAAGGTGCTTTCTCCTCCCTGTTCTCATGCTCATTGATGTGGCATTCATAGAATTTCGTGGTAACATGTGTTTACTGAACTACTGAACTATGATTGTGTAAATCTCGCGACTGTATTAAACCTCCGTACACATCTAGATGTGTATCAGACTGAGTAGTTTGTTCGAACCATCAAACTAGTCACAACTCCCGAGTCGGTCCTGACATTTTCAGAATGCATCGTAACATTGTCTTTACTTATGACATATAAGTTACATAGCAACCTTCCTATTCCTTGCACGCAATTTTGCGAATATGGCTATTCTTCTACTCTACTTTATTATGTTGAGCTATTGTGTGAATTTTTAATGATGTCCTCAATAGTGCGGTAAAGATTTCTTTCCCGGCTCAGCCTTTGAAGTCTCGTGCCGTCCCACATTATTTGCGCAGTTGAATTGTCTATGCACACAGGTTCAGATGGGGAAGGTATTTTTCAGTTTTTTTCTAAGATTTGTAATCCAAGATTTTTTTTTAATTTCTAGTTTCCATACTAGCCCAGTTCTCTTAGGGTCAAGTTAAACAAGAAGATACATCAGTGGGGCTGTTCGACTGAAAGTGAGTACTGATGTTCATTAGAAGCCCATGACTTCTCTTATTGTCATTTTGGTTATCACTATCACGTGACATATGTTGGTTGAGTTAATTGTCCTTCATTTGCAAAAGATGTTAGGATACAGAATGTTGAAATTTCGAGTTGTACGAAGCTGACTCGGTTTGGTTTGATTTCAGCATACTTTTCATAACAATGTCTGACATCAACGGCTACCTACGATAAATTTTATAGATAGAAAATGAACAAAAAGGTTTCACTGAATGTGATCATTTTCAAAATTACTTGTTAATAAAACTATGGGTTCATGCACTTGCCGAACCCAATTGCCTATCCTCAGGTCTGTCACATGGATGGCGTGTAATACGGACCAACTCAAGTGACCCCGCGGGGAAAAAACGCAGTAAATTGGGTGTGTATAATCCTCTGATACATAGTCTAAAATGATAAATCCCCATCTACTAGGATCGTCACTTACTCCTCAACACCCGGATTCACATTTTTGTACTTGACCTTATGTTCTATGACCATATGACACAAACAGTTTAATCTTTCTGAATTTTGAAGTTTTCAAAGTTTAGCAACACTTATTGTACAGAGCAATTCTGCAGTTGTTGTGCATCGTACTTAATTATCAATCACCATATTAGCTCAGGTCACCTCAGTCCTCGAACTTACTTAAATCATTTTCCAAAATAAATAAATACGTGTCAAACAATTACACTTGATAATTCTTTGTAAGGCCAGTATAAGTACAGTGGTTTCATCAAAACGTATCGTATGACGATACACACGTGGTAATCTTACAACATAGAAGGGAAAAAGATGTTATGCAGACTACGTCTGGAGCTCTTATTGCAGCCGGACGATTTACTGGTTACACCAACCTATTATTAATGGCGACATACCATAATATTGGGCAGCTGGTTTGTCGCAATGACGACGTTTGTTTTGAAAGATAAACTACCACTTCAGAGCCACTTAATGTTGCTATATTCCTGTTTATTCTTCTGCTATACGGCAGTATATGTTGATCTCTGTAGACGCTTATCAAAAAGAATCAAGGAACTTCATCAGGCTCGGTATGGAACCGGCCGTCAAAAATCAGCCGCAACCGTTATACTCGCACATTTCGCAAACGCCAGCCAACGTTCGGACGTTATTAAAACATTTCCTATTGTTAGTTATCAACTTAAGGGGGTCCACCAGCCCAATAAGACTTGCGCTGGATAGCTCTTGATCAAATTGCATAACTCCAACTTGTGTTCTCAAAAATTAGTTGTTTATTCGTTACGAGTTCAGTCCAACCAAAATCGTTATAGTCAAGTATCATGTCTCTAACCATGTAAGGTAACAATCACTCCGTGTCTGGTTTAGAACTGACTAACTGTGCCACATTCAATGGTTATTCATAATGTCCTATTTTGACAAACGTTGTAAACATTGTGTTTAGTCACACAACACGTTAAACTGCAACCTCTCTGACTATATTGTTTTGAAAAAGGATTATGGAAAAAACTTGTTCGTAAGCCCGTTGGTCAACAGCTTCACATTACTAAATAACCCACTGGACGCAAATCAATCACTGTATGTGTAAAGCTTAGAAATTATGTTCGTAATATAATCCCCATTGGCAATGAGCGATCTGGCAATTACACAAACTTCTTCAATATTTTGTAGCTATGTGGAAGTTGTTGCACCTGTTACTAAGTGGTGATGTCTGGTCGTTTCGCACCGATTTATGGGCACATGGTAGATTATTCGAAATGAGTGCACATGACCAGCATATTACTCCGATTTAATAAGGTGAAAGGCAATAGAAGTATTTGTTTGATTCATTTCTCAAACAGACCGGGTGACGTTCCTCTGTTCGCCCCGACAACTGCATGGTCGTGCCCCCAGTACATTCTGTTGTACAACAATAATATAAAAGGTAAAGCGTAGTGTTCCGAGTGTGGATCACGACTTTATTCCTCAAATGAATGAGGATTGCCGTTCACGGGATGAAAGTTACAAGGACAGTTCGATCGTCTTCTATTTTCGAATGAACAAGCTTGCATTATGGATACCATTTGAAGGTTGGCTCATTAGAATAAGTCTATCAGCTGCTGTCGGTAAGACCGGTTCACTAGTTCCGCACATTAAGTTTTTTCAAGCAAACGGATCAGGATAGCCGTTTGTTGCATCACCTTGTTGATGACGCCTTACTTTCACTCACAGCTCGGTTGTTTGTTTGCAAGGTGTAGGCGCCTTGATGTTGTATGTTTGAATATAGACGTAGCTATTTTTAGTAGTTAGGTTCCTCCCCGTCCCTTCTTCTTCTTTTCCTCTTCCTGTACAGGGTTTGTTTTTTTTCTTCCTTCATGGTTGTGTGGCAGTTAAGCATCAGTGTGAACCACTGATGCGTTGCTGGCTGATGATGACTGACTTTGAAAAGATTCCGAACTCATTAGATAACAAATCTTCCGATAAGATTCTCTTAACTTTATCAAAGTGTCCACCTCTAAAGTTATCTTCCTCTAGAATGACATGAAATTCCGAAAGTGTGCATACTGATCCGTTCAGGTTGACTCACGGAAGACTTTCCAATGCGGTTAACCGTTTGCATCCAGAGAGTGAAAATCGTTGGTTGTTCCACATTCTCCTTCTAACTAAACACCTGTGTGTTTGCTGTTCGACTGACGTGCCTGGTTACTATGACAAACGTGTGTATCCTTTACTGATGGCGCCTATCTGCATAGTTCATTGTGCTCAATATTGCTGGTAACAATCTTGGTGAAAATTCAACGGCAGCAACACTCATACACTAGTATATCTCGCAAATGAGATAGAACTACACAGTGAACATTCACTGCGGAACTTCCTTTGACTAGACAAAGGGAATATGAGCAACCTGATCCTAACAAATTATTTCAGTTGGTCACATCAGTTACTGTCAGATTACTAGAAGATTGCAGAAGCACCTGAGCACACTCATCTATTATTCATATTTGTAACGTCTACTGAGTCTACAAACCGGAAGGTATTCAGAGGACTAGAGAAGCAACCTGCCAGCATTTAGTTCTGGATTCCTTGTTAACTTTGAGTTGCCGGACCATACAGTGAAGCTGTTATACTTTGTATCGGTTTTAGAAGATGACTTTTTATGAAATCTGTTTGATCTATATGAATGATTGACTTAGCTACAAAGTTGTTTGGATCAGTTCAACGTTGTCGGCTCTTCTTTGCAATGGCTCAGGCTCTTTTTATTTGTTGTTTGGTTTGATCATTTTTGTATTATTCGCTTCTTATTTTGTTAATATCGCTATTATTCCCAAACTCTGTTAAACTGTACCATGCGGCACCTTCATTAAGGTTCGTTATAGAAATACCACTTGAATTTCTTGTAGCCCTCGATAATTCTAGATGTGTTCGATAAGTTGTCCTTGTGTACTACAACAGTATGGCCATATAATTAATTAAATGTGAAGAAATCATGGTTGTGTTTGGTACCAATACTGAATTGCCGATATGAGTCGGTTTCTCAAACTGGGGATCAATGACTAATTAATCGATTTTGACGGAGAGGAGGACAGCTGTCAGAATTTATGTCGTAACGTGTGATGGTGTAAATCACGCACTAAAATATTTTGAAGACACGTTTGAAGAACCCTTTCTTTTTTGTAGGTGCGTATTTATTGTCCACACATCACGAGGCATTGGTAGTTTGCAAACCAATATTCAGCGCGTAGGTGCTGATTTTTCGAGTTACATCCGTAAATAGTCTGACTGTTTGAGTAAGTGGAATGTTGCAAGTTTGTACGCGTTTGAAGATTTAACTTGTCGTACGATTAAGTTGAAGGAATATGGAATGTAGGACGGAGATTACAGGGCATCTTCTTGTATCAGGTAAATAGCTAAAAGAAACCGGATATTTGTGTAACATCAGGGTTCTCGTTTCGTCTAAAAAAATGCTCTGACACCTTTGTAATGCTTCTTGATGCTTACCGTCAAACCGACACTTTACGGTCTGTTTCCTCTTCGTTTAAATGCATCAGGTAGAAATAGTCCAAATGGGGGTCGATACAGCTAATTCGGCTACCAATTTTATGAGCACCGGCGAAAGCGGTCGTCAAGTGTCGTTTCGAGAGTGAGCATCAAGAAGCAATACAAATGTCATTTTGAGTCCTTGCGTTCGAAGCCAAGTGCGAGCTGGCAATCCGAGATGGACTAGTTCTGTTCAAACTAACGGAGTAAAAATAAGCTAGAACTTAAATCTGACATCTGCTACACAGCAATATTCCATACTATATTAATTTACTGTTTACTGAATCAGTATACTAGCTGCTGCTGAGGATTCCGGATTTTCCATTAGTACGCTGGGCCTCATACTTAGTCAGGTGTTACGCTTGTTACCGATTTCCAGTTTATTCTGCACCTCAAGCAGCAACCCTAATATATAGGTGTATTTTTGTAATAGCACAGTATAAGTTGTGTTATATTTTTGCCCAAATGAAAAACGGGGATGAAAAATTAAAGTTACTTTGTTTCGATTAAACAGACATCTAATTTTAAAATGAACCATGGCGCGTTAACATGGAATGTGGCCTCCATTTTTCCTCCAAACTTTTATGTCCCACTTTTTCTAAATGAACTGTCAAACAGTGTTGATGCGATAGAAACATGTTGATGCAAGTTGTTTGGACTGCATCCAAAAGTTCCATTTTCGATACACATGGTACACATGGTACATAAGGTACATATGGTACACTATTTCAAGTAACGAACTTCGAAGGTTCTCAGTTGTTTTCAGTTCCCTATTGTATGCAGACCAAGTCAGTAGATCAGTGCCCTGTTGTGTAGGTCACATTTCTGCCACATTAGTAGTACGACTTTAACAACCGGTTGTACTAAATTATCACATTCCTGTTAAGAATAGGCTCCAGAAATGTTGGTGCGTAAGCATGTTAACAAACAAATCCGCAAGTTTTTTCCTGTAAGAAAAGCCAGTTTTCCTCTATTGCTGAAACTGTAGAAAATCCAGTTCATCCGTTGATTACCTGTAAACCTATGTCAAGCTTTTTTGAGCGCATTTCGGGCGATAAGTTCAGCCAGAATAATCAGAACTTTGACCTTCGTTTCATCACAAATGATTACTATCGTCCATTCATCTTTCAATGACACCTGACTCTCTGATCATAGAAATCAGTAGGTGTTTCGCTACAGATCATCAGTTGTGCCATTCCCTTGAGTTGTTCGTCAGCCGAAAATGACGTGTTCTTTAAGTTACCGAGGACTGTTTTTCATAAACAGCTGACGTCTATCCATCGTCTGATGCAGTCAACACTTATTACGTCCTTCAAAACCGTCTGTTCTATATTCCTGCAGGTTTCAGAGGAATAAGAATTTCTCCCGATAAATTCGTTCACAACAAACATAGCAAAAGAAGTGTGAAAATGATGATAGACGTTGGACCATCGTGTCTGCTTTAGAATAGCAGAAAAATGTCCCCAAGCATTCCGTGAGGTGCCTTTACCTGAACTTGTGCCATATTGTAAAACTAGTTTTCAATCATTCAGAATCACCAAAACACCACAAGTGAACGGTAATCGAGTGACAGTTGGCACACAGTCAGAAAGTAACATGTCTTTGTACCTTAACTAGGATTCAACACACTGAGTACCACAGACTACCTTTTACCTTACAGCACTGCGGTCCGACTTGAACTGAAATGCGGATATAACTACGAGGTAGAGAAATCTTGACCTAATATACATCATTTTCACTTAACTGTTTGGATGTGGACTATGCTTTGAATTGTATACGCCGTAATTATATGCTTCAAACCTCAATCTTCTCTCTGCATAAATAGCCAATATATTTCAAAAGGTCAGGTGTACTATTTAATTTTGGCACCCTTATTGGAAGCTGGTAGAAGCATAAATATTGCCAGTTAAGGAAAATTACATGGGCAGATAGATCAGTGTTTCCAGCGGGTATTATTTTTATTGGGACAAAACAATCAAATCTAATTAGATCACAGTGGCGCCTAACGATAAGTATTGAATATTGATCAACAGAATAAATTCAAGGTGTCTTTTTGGTTGGTGTTTCCTCCAATCGATCATTAGCATTCGTTAGCAGTAAGTCCGATGACTTAATGCAGATACACACTCACACCTATAAGTACACTAAAAGAAAAATATATAAACGAAGATTTCTGATTATTTGTGTTTTGTTAGGCACAACGGAGAATGGTTTAAACTTCTACAGGGTGTGACAAAAGACTCACATTAATATATACGCGTATTTATACCGTTTAGTCTCAACTATCCTATTATATCTAAGTTCATCGCGATTGTGTTTCCTTTCGTAGGCGTCACCCAGTGCCGTTGCTATCATGTGTGATTTAAATGACTTGGAAACCAGTTTATTTTAAGTGGCCTTCCCACCATTGGATAAATGTCATTACATCAAAAGAGAAGTATCCCCAATTTGTTCATGAAATGAAACTGGAAGTTACTGCGAGTAATGATAAGGAAGCGGTCGCTTATCGGTTATGATATTTCTCCCAAATCATTCGGTTACTCTTCAGTGTTTGGTTTTTAAAGTCTCTCGTAATTCCCACATCACACGATCGGTAGGTCTATCAATGATTGTGTTCTCTCATACTATAAACAGTGTTGATCCTTGTTTCCTTCCTGTGTGTTTTCAAAGTGGTTATACCATATCCTTAAGGTATTTACTATGTTGTAGTGAAATTTTTGTTAAAAATAGATTGATTATCATTTGTTACTTCTTTTCATAAATGAATTATATATTTCAAGTTTCGTTTTTCAACCCGGACCTCTTCAGCATTAACAGGTCACACCCTTACATATTCAACTTCTGGCATCTTATAATTAGGTCGATTTCCGCGTGAACCACCGCTCTTCTTATGCTTGAAACCATCAAAAAATTAAACCTGTAGTTATATTCAGTTGTTATTGGTCGATGTCACTCATTCAATTGTGTATGCATTTTTATGTTCGTTAATACTGTGTGACCGAACCTCACTGAGTTAATTGTCCTTTGTTTACTGAAGAGGTGAAAATGCGAGAGGCTGTAACTTTACCCCTTAAGCGCACATACTTCTCTCTTACCTTGTCTTGAAACAGTATGAAAAGTGTGCGCATTACCGCCTTCAGAATAATAAGTGCTGTCGCAGTATAAATCCTTAAAACTGAGTGGATCTGGAACTAACTGAAGGGTGTTATTGGGTAAAACTGGTTGAAAGTGGCTGTGGAACTACGTAAAATTGGTACATAAATATCTATCTAACCTAGAACGCTAAGAATCCAGTCATTACCTTCTTTGTTTTATGTGTTTGCGTGACAAGGTTTATAGTAATAAAAGTTGTGGACGTCTCATACTTTCCTTTCTAGGCAAGGACCTATCGATTTCTGCATATTACGCAGCTTACATTAGCCGCCTGTTAACGTGATCTATGTCACACTCTGACAACTGTTGAACCTACAGTGACTAGCAGTTGTGAAAACTCCTCAAAGAACCGGCCCAAATCATGCACTTGTACTTTTTCTTTTTGCGAGTGTTTTCGCGCACGCCAGCCCCAACATAACAATGAAAGCTCGACGCTCTTAAATGTTTAATCCTTTGCACACTGTATGAGCCTGTATAATCTGCATAATTGCTTATTCCATTGTATTAGAAAAGTTTATTTCCTTTTTCGATAACACTTAATTTTTACAGTTTCAGCTGACTACTGATTGTCGGCGATCATCGACTATACTCACTTTGGATCTTTACTGCATCACTGTTGATACTGTCTTTAAACGTGAGCTTCGGTTATTCTACATTTCTACCTGTTGCGATACAAATAAAATGAATCATTAATTATGTGTACTTGCTGGTAGTCGCAACGTTACGTTTAAAATTCCTCCTAACTAATTAGGAATATAAGCCAACCCGGATATATACCGCCAAGTGCTTCACAAGAATTTGTTTCCACTTCCGATCATCCAAAAGCTGTTTGCAGATAATTAGTGCCTGTATTCTTTAAACGCTTCAACCACTATGTTTGCTTTTGAACTCGCAACTTCTGTACGGTGGTGTATTTTTTGTTTGGTTGATATTCGTGGTTGTCCCCTGACTGACAAAACTTTCTTTTATTCAGCTTCTATTCCTACAAGTAGACAAGCAGCTAAAGCAAACAGCAAAGGCATCTTTCCGTTCAAGTGACCAGCACATATGGTTTTGCTTATTTTTGCATTAAGACAGCATAAACCAGAAGCTACTCACCGGAAGTAGCAAACGGTATTTTTATTGCTGACACTTAGTCATCATTTCGATCCTGAAGATCGCTACCCGCGAATATTTATCGACCCTCAATTTTCTATCACTTGGTGTTATTCGAAGTATCTTTTAGTGGACAGTAGTCTACCGGGCTGTTGCTTCTTTCAAGTTTGCTACTGATAATCCTAAACTGAGCTGAAGTCGATTGCTGTACACATTTCCATTTGCCGACGGAAATACATAGTCTTTCCATAAGTCAAGTCGTATTAAATTTTCATTCTTGTTGGACCATTGTTTAAAGAATTTTCAGGAAAACTGCTGAAACATTTAAAAACTACGTTGTGCTTGAACTGATGATCCCATTTTCTGGCGATTTCATTGGACACAATTTTACCTGCCTGCATCCTTTACTTACTATCATCCTGTACAACTGGCAGACCAGTTTTTGTTTTGAGAATATTTTCGTTTTCATCATACCAACTGGTATGGTAAGTCTGCAAGTTGCCTGCACATGATCTTATCTAACTGATACACTGACACCCACATTTTTAATTGTGCAACCTTCTTGTGTTAATAAAGTTTCTTCCAATGAATCTACCTCAAACGCTTATTCATATAACTCAGTTTGTAAATAGCCGTGGTTTTTCACCCTCATGCATGACTTATTTTTGCCCATCAGTATTCTCGATTGCCATTAATAGTAATCTAACCCATACGCTGCTAACTTAATACAACGCATTTTTGATCAACAAGTTTATCGGAATACATATTAAGTAGTCCGCCGGTTTGGAAGATATGTTTATTGAGTTCACAGTATGCACAATAATTACCTACAATTGGTGAATGACACAATTTCCACATCATAGACTCCAAATCATTTGTAGTTTCGTCGTTCACTAGGTTGGGCACGCCACAATATTCCTCACTAGCACCATGAAGTTATCCACCAACACCAAAAGGACACAATTAGTCTTTACGGTCAAATTACTGATGTTTGAAAACCAAAACGTTTCTTGGCAAGCCAGCTGAAAAGGATTGGTAATTGGCTAAAAACTTACGTCATCGGTTCCAGGTAGCCGGGGATGGAATTACGTCATTCCTTCTTAAAGCTAAAGTTCTTCTTTCAACGGCTGATGGAATCAAGGCTTAACCGCTTTTAAGAAAATAAGTTCAAATTACCTTATTACAGGGAATACGAGCGTTTTGTTCATTACAACTCAACTACATTAAACATTCACGAAATTGGCCCAAAGCTTTCATCTTGCCAAAGGTATAGTTTATCTAGAGTCCACCAGTTTGCGGTGTGTCATTCGTTTGCACACTTCTTATTAAACTCAGCGTTCTTTTGGACTGTAGAGTAATCCACAAACTGAAAAAGTACTACCCCTACTGACTGAGGAGTAATTATTATGTAAGGGGCTCTTCATCAATAAAATTTGCCAATTAACAGCTTTACAGCATTTTTCGGTCTTCAGCCTTTCACTTACTTTACCCAACTGTAAGAAGAATAAAATCTAGTTTGTCAACAATTGATTTCCAAACCCCAAACTTTGTCGTTTGTTCGCTTGTCGGCAACTATATAATTTCGAAATATGACACATCCTGTAATAAGAAGATATGTATGTAGAACGGAACGGTGTACCAGTGTCACAGCAATGAAATCAGTGCTCTTGATCGTACTCTAACTTCTGCATTGCTTTCTAAGAGCATGAACCAACTGAACACAGCAACCTTATCAAACAAATTTCTCCTTTATTCTCTAAGTACATCTCATGCTGTGCGACTTTCGAAGGCACCAACCCAAAGCTCGAGAAGATCGTACAAAATCCTTGGACGGAAGTTTTGCTCATTAACTTTTTTCTAAACGTAATCCGAAGGAACGATGAACTTTCAATACCCCTCCGGAAAATTAGCTCTTTGACCAGAGACTGCAACTTCAGGTCTGCGTCTGCTGAACAAGATCCACGTTAATGCGATCCGATTTGCTTTTCAAGCCGAAATGTTTCTGGAAGTGTACGTCAAAAGCTGTTGAAAGATGGAATATTGGATATGTTACCGACTTAACGCTTCATGTCAAACCCTGGAGTTTGCTCCGAATCTTCTTTACTGCCTCAACTTCCTAAGGAGAATTACTGACGAACAAAATAGAAGGAACAGTTGTCGCAAAATGTGCGCTATTAGGACAACCGAAGTTTAAAATAAGACTGATTAAGCGAAGACAATACTAGTGTAAGCGCGGTACCGTTTTGCATACAGTCGCTTAAGGTTCTTAGGTTAATATTTACAATGGGGCGGACTACTCTCACACGAAATCGAGAAATAGTTTCTGGCCTATATGTCGTCCTGGGTGGTCATGAAACGTGTATTTTTTCAATTATTAGTCAAATGACTGAGCTTTCACTGTTTCGGCAGTCGACTCTAAGGTACTAAAAAAACGTGCATTATAAATAAAACTGAAGATAACTCCTTCTAGAAACGTAACATAACACAACTTAGAAGCAACGAGCACAGAGATAGAAACGAGAGCATGTACCCTAGCCCCAGTGATGCGATAATTAGAGGAAACGCTCAGCGCACACGATAAACTATTCAAAGCAATATACACTTTGGTAGGTGCATAGGTACCGGCTCCTAAGAACCGCGATAATATCAATATAGACTGTGCGTGGTTAAAGAAGGACAAATCACTTTTTAGGCCTAAGAAACCGGAACTATTGAGCACACAAAGTTCAAATGCTACTGTATGATAGTAGCACTCTTGTAGAATCGAGCGAATCAAAGCCGGCCGGTTTTGAATAACGCAACGAGTGAACAAGGAGTATATTGTCGACCCGCGAGGTCAACGTGAGAGCGAACGAATTACAAGACGAAACGGTAACAGAGCAAAACGACAAGCGAGCACGCAGCGGGGTCGTACGTTCGAGTGCGCGGGGTACTTGTCGGTATCCATACTCGTTCAAACAAATGTTTAAGCACATACAAAAGTTGGAACCAAAAGTTGCAAATGGCAATCGTATCTCTAACATAGTTAGTAATAAACGAATAGGGTCGCTACACCCTATCGGATGTTTAAAGTCATAGAACATAGCTTTGTACTGTCAAACAAACTTTGTATACAAACAACAAAGCTTAAGGCTTTGCACCTTGAGCTGCAAATTCAGCAGCGAGCCGTCGTTTCACTGAACATAAGAGACAAAGAAAACAAACCGTGCTGTGAGATTCGAATCAAACAGTTTTTACTACCTACTCGTCAAAAAATTGTTAACATCAGTCAGAAAATTATTGCACCATAATTAAGCTTAAGCTTAGCTGAATAAACTTACCTTGCTGACTGTGAGGTAGCGAGACATATGTTTCATGAAAACCATTTTTTGAATGACATCTTTGTGTGGACTAGCAATAAATAAAGGAAAATCCACTGATGCACCTGTTTAGCGTCTTAAGGTCTTTCCATTGTGGGACACTCAGCTTTTTCATTCTGTCATCTTTTTCGTAGAACTCCAGCAATAAGTGTGAGGCGAATTTATCCCAGTCCACAACTCCATCACCCGTTATATCAATTTTGTCGAATAATTCATTGTACTGGTTTAAATGAACCTGTAAATCAAGGTAAATTTCATACTTCTTGGCGGGTCCCCCGACTCAAAATCAAGCCTAAAGCCTCGACAAATTGTTCTTTTGTCAACGAAAGTTTGTTGTCATACCCCTGTCCTGCACACTGAAGTAAGCATTTGAAAAATGTGAATAATTATATCTACAGAAAAACCCTCTTGTAATGCTTCTAAATCCCTGACATTGAGCTTTGATTCAACCTTTTGTTCTGTTGCACTATACCTATGTTAACCGTAATCCGGATGATCACCTTGTTGTATGCGACTCTTTGGAAAACCGGTTTGCTATGCTGGCCATGTTGCTGAATTTTTATTCGAAAGCGCGCGGTCACTCAGGTTTTCATGGGAGCAGGAAAGGTTTATGGATTGCTTATAGTAAACACATCTTGCTAATCTGGGATCCCAGCGATTTCAGCGATTTGTTCACGGGTTCGAGGTTGGGGGCCCAATTCACCCGGATCCAGTCAGTTTGTCCGTTTCGATGTCAGCGGTTTTCTGTTGACCTGAAAGGCAGTCATTGAAAACAGGGTGTAGCACCGCTCTTGGGGTTTCAGAGAATACCGAGAACACAGTGAAGTACTAATCTGATAGAAAAGAACAAAATACTAATCTAACAACTTTTTAAGTAAATGAGAATCTAATAACACTTTGAAACGGTCCCTAGAAGAGCAGCTAACAACCTCTAATGGAAGGTCGTTCCAGTGGTTGATAACCCTGTAAGAGAGAACTGTTGCCTAAGGAAGGTTCGGGGTCGAAGCTTATGGAGCTTCTTGTTGTGACCCCTCCGACTGTTATCGACTACTGGGGTAAAGAATCGCTGCACGAGTCCTGTGCTAAAAAAAGTGCGTAAGGATTAAGTCACCGCGGAGTCTTCGAAACTCAAGTGGGTAAAGATCAAGAATTTCAAGACGAGACTCGTAGGAGAAATGCCGCAAGCCAGTGACCATTTTAGTGGCTACTCGCTGGACACGTTCGATGGTGGTATGTCCTTTTTCAAGCCGGTGTATACGACTTGATTAGCATACTCAAGCAGTGGTCGTATGTAGACCCCGTAGAGCGACTGAAAGGCATGCCTGTCTATGCGGGGAAAGGTTTTTTATCATCCCAAGAGTCCTAAATCCCTTTTTGCGGCCATCTGATGGTGATAAGAAAAAGATAAACCGGTCGACAGCCAAATCCCTAGGTCTTTTTTGAGGTTTACTGCTGTCTAGCTGCGGATAAGATGCAAATTCTTAATGGTAATGACTAGATAATAATGGAATGACGATTGCGTAATATCCCCACCTCAAGTTACTCCGATACGAGTCTGTGCCATAGGATTTGTGGTTTCTTGGTCAATTTGATCGAGGCGTGAGAGTCAGATTTTTATCAGTCCGTTCTGATCACACGAACTGCCAAACTTGTGAAATTGTGGAGTGTATTGAGTTTTGATGCGGCTAGCAACAACTCGGCACTTGGGGATGTGTTGTTTTGTTTAATTGTTGTATAGTAGTGGGGAATATTACACGGAAGGAGGAAATTAGGTTTTAAAAAATAAGAGGGTCTGTGGGAAAAAATGGAAATGGACAATAATAAATGGAAATGGGATTATGACTGCTCCAGTGTGATCGGCTATCTTAGTATACTTTGGTCTTTTAGTCGCTTCTAGCCCGATTCGATTGAATTTGCCAGAGAATAATGGCAGGAAGTGTACTCCTCCGTAGATCAGACTTATACGGCGGCGGTTCAGCGATTCAGCGATTGATACACGGGTTCGAGGCAGGGGCCCAAAGTACCCGGATCCAGTCGGTTTTTCTTGCTCAGTGTCAAGCGGGCTTCTGTTGATCATTGAAAACAGGGTGTAGCACCGCTCTTGGGGATTACAGTAAATACCAAGAACAGAGTAAGGTTACATGAATAATGGATTTTTTCGTAAATGAGAATCAAGTAATGCTTTAAAGCGATCTCTAGAAGTGCTGCTAACGACCTCAGAGGGAAGGCTGTTCCAAAGGTTAATAACCCTGTAAGAAAAGAACTGCTGCCTAAGGAAGGTTACAAGAAGTGTGTCGTCGGAGACGTCGGATGAGGGAGAACGATAAATAACCCCCACTAGGAGTGAGTCTTGGCCACGCAATGCCAGTCGAAGCCACAGAGCGTCACATTTATCAGAGGAATGAAATCCACCGATAACCGTGGGTGTTGGGAGACAATGGTGAAAGAAAATCGCAGAACCCCCCATTCTCCCTCGGGCGGAGTCAGCTCGGTAAACTGAATACCCGGGACACTCAGTTCACTGTCACTGACGTCATCTGCAAGCCAGGTCTCCGTGAAAGCAAATACGTGGGGTTGTGTATCATGAATTAACTGTCTGATTTCCGGTAATTTATTAAACAGACTCAGACAGTTCGTATACATGCATTTAAGAGCTACTTCCTCGCTGGACTTTGCGAGAAAAGAGAGAGGAGAGTGCGAGGAAGAGCTTGGGAAAGAAGACCTAAAATTGAGGAGGGTGGTGGGGTTGCACTCGGTCTGTGCTGCCGAGTGGTTCTGATGACCCTCCTCTGGGGCTGCGAGCGCGACGTCACCGCTTGTGCGTACGTCAACGTTTCTACAGGACGTTTGACATGCAATCTCGGTGTCGCAATTTGCGACCTTTGCACCCCTGCTAAATTCCGCTTTTTGGGAGGGTGTTTGGGAGTTTTCACCCACGGAAAATTTGACTTTCTTGCCTGCTGGATGCAGGGTTTGAAGGAGAGCAATGTGCGCGGCTTGCTGGGACCACTGATAGAAGTACCCAGTGGGGCGGGCCAAAGTAATGCTTTCTGAGTCGCAGGAGGCGGCCCCAACAGGCTCCCATTGTTACGAATTCTTGGAAGAAAGAACTTTCTGCGGGGCCTTTTGGTGGATTTTGGCTCAGGTAACTCGTGAAACGGCTTTTGTGCAGTTTCGGTGTCTTTGACACTTGTGCCCGGGCTTGGGGCGTCGGTCATTGGAGTGGCGACTACAGAAACAGCGTCCCCGCTTTCCACCACTGGCACATAAGCCTGGGTGGATACTGGAGCAGAAACTACGACCTTAGTCTCCAGTTGTAGCTTCCGGTCCGCCATAATTTGTGACTTAGTTTAACCCGCTGCTCGCGCCTCGCCCTCTCTTGTCGACAGCGATCGAAGGACACGCCTTTCAGGAGGGCGTTGGCGGATTTCAAAGTCACTGTTTTCTCCACAACCGTCTCAGGAGTGAGCGTGGCTGGCAAGGTTACCAAAAGGCCAAGGGACTTTTTGGTTGTCTTAGCGCGTAGCCTGCTCGCGAGTACGAGGTTGGTGACGTCCGGGGAGAATGAAGAAGCTAAGACTGTCCTAGCTAGCTCAGTTGGAGAAGACTTGTGGGGAAGCGGCCCCACGAAACAATTCTCCTCTCCCTGATATCCTTTTCTTCCATGTTTGCGGCTGCCTCCTCTATATGTGCAGTTGACAGGGCAACTGCCTTCTTGGTGATTGCAACACCAGGGAGAGCAAGCGCTATGTATTCATTCAAAGACTGGAGTTCCAACTTCATTTCAGACAGAGTCCGTTGGAACTCCTCCACCCTACTCCCCATGGAAGAAATGGAAGGACATACGGTGCTAAGAAGAGCTCCGCATTTGCAGTCGCAGGTTTTCTGCGTCGCTCCACTTTTCGCGGTGCGTGCGTGACTAGTCAGCGGCAAACCGGCGCTCTGACTGTCGTCGAACCTGCAGCTCATGCAGATAAAATGTAGAGCTGAAGAAGCGAGCTGTTTGTACTGGTTTTCGTTGAGGCCAGTGCATTTAAAGTGATACCACTTCTGGCACTTGGAGCACTGCATACCGTTCTGTACGGACATCTTGCACCCGTAACGGCCGCAAATGCTTACCGCCTCAGTCAGTGTTTGTTGAGTCCCAGCACTGCTAGATCTGACTCGAGTCATTGTCAGTAGGAACAAGTTAGTATGCAATATAAAACGGATACGAATACAATGTAACCCAAAGAATTCAATATTAATGAATTGGTATGTTATTCCGCAACGAACAATACCAATCCAACACCACCCAACTAAAAGGCTTTTAGGTGGTATAGGAACCTTGCAATTATGGTATTATCGGCGGTGAAAAGTTCTTTGCTATGGTAATCTGGGAAGCAGATTTTGTATGTCAGTATATGGTCCCTTTTCAACGATGGTGAACTAAACGAACTAGTTTTAGAGTTCATAGATGATTATCAGATAACGAGACAGAGCGGCTTGCAGGTCTTCCAACGACTCTTCTTCGGGAAGCTTCTGGAGCGACGGGATGTTTTCCTCAGGACTCACATGCTTGGATGCTCACTTCTAACAATGACCTCAGAAGTGTGATGTAGCTGCTTCAGAAAGTATCGATCGGGATTCTTCTGAAAACCCTATTAATATGTTTGCCTGTCGTTGGTTTTCCAACGGTACGTTATTACTAAGGCAGGGATCCGTTGTGATTGTAGTATTTCGTTCGCGCTCTCGATGAACGGTGTCTAAGCAAGCGTAACCGATGCAGTGTGCACTTGTACTGTGACGAAGAACTTGTGACTTTCGACTCCAACTTGTTAGAGGCAATCGCTTGTACACTTACCATAAGTTCAGAACACTCAGGTTTCTTTGGCGAACTTCTGAGTCTCTGGGGTTGGTTAAGACGTTCCACAGTTTCGTGCCTCCATGCATAAAAATGAGGACGACTCACCACCGAGAGGTTGTTGACGCAAACTAGGAATGATGGGGAAACCAGTATGGGGCATTGTGGCACATCAGTTGCGACTCTGAATGGCCTAAGTAGCTAACCGCTGGCCTTAACTGTGTATGCGCCACATTATGTGTTTTGTTTAAGCTATAAACGAACCTCACTGCATATATCTAGACTACTCCATTTTTCCAACAGTGTACTGTGGTCGATTTTATCAAACGCCCTTGCGAAACCCAAGGCGCACCATCCACATTGGGACCTTCTTCGGCAGCTTCTTTTCACGAACCAACTGAAACCAGTAGGGTAACCGTGCAGAGGTGAAAGTTCTTTAATATGCTCTGCTACCGTGTCAAGGGTGATTCCGAAATTAAGTGAACATATACAGAATCCTCCACCTGTATCGTATTACTTCGGCGTGTTCGACAGTGGAACAGTCCGTCTGATGTTGGCGCTTTTTCCGTTCCCGTCTTTGTAGATGGGGAAAAATGGTGTCACATTCCTAAGGAAACAGAAGACCATCAAAAGTAAGTGAGTACTAGAACGAACAAATATACGGTTCCACCGGTTCATCTGCGCATTGTTACATCAGAGGTCGAGTTATATCATGAAGCTCCGTTGACTTTCTGGTGTAAGGCAGAAAAATTGGGGTGAAATTGGGGAATGGAATCCTAAGTGCAACTGGGGATTGAAAATCATGGTGCGTGGTTCCATCGCAGCGGTGGTGCAGAAGACAGCCATATTAAGAGCGTAGTATCGCCGCCGCCTCGAAAGTAAATGTAGAGAATGCTGAAGGTTCTTTGAAAGCTAAGATAACAGTTTTCGATCTAGCCAGGGAAGACGTGCCGAAGAACCCTTTACGACAAACAGCAACGGATCTTGCAAGCGACATTGCTAACCCTTTAGTCGGCGCGTGCGGATGCTATGCGCCGGTTACATTCGAATGTTAAGCACTGCGAGAAACTAGTAATGTTAAGAAGAAACGGGTGCCACAAAGCCCGCCTCTTTCAGTGAATGTTGGCTTGGAGACTCGGGCCAAGGCGACGCGTAAGCAGGGTAGGAAGTGTAAAGTGGGATGGTACCGATTATATGACCAAGATATTCACTTGCTGTGCTAGACTCTCCAGATGGAAGTCAGTTGGCCTAACATAGATGTCTCCGCATCTTTCAGGAGTTGGTTTGTCCGAACTTGCGTCGAGTATGCAGTGCGGGGCAAGCAAGAGCGACATCCTGTGTTAGGCGGATGCTGACTGTTGGATCATTGCTCGCGTCAAATAACGCACCAATTCCGACAATGAACGTCATGTAGTTATCGGTAGTTTGTCACCACCAAAATGTCTTTAGGAAACGCGCGGGCAGATAACGACCACCTAATTCAAAACAAGAGTTGATCGAAGATCTTATGATACGATTTGGTGAGCAGTAAAACGTTCAAAACAAGCGACTACATACCATAGCCTTGACAGTTAACATCAACAATAAAATCTTCTCGAACCTCCATAAACCCACTACCTAAAGTATAATAAATATTACAAAATAAATGTACAGAGTTACTTCTCAGGTCCCTAGGCA